>JAXIVD010002004.1:0-5000 GCA_036785275.1 Cancer borealis | reverse complement strand
GAGGAAGGTGAGGCGTGTCACTGCCGACTTTCCCTCCTCTCTCTCTCTCTCTCTCTCTCTCTCTCTCTCTCTCTCTCTCTCTCTCTCTCTCTCTCTCTCTCTCTCTCTCTCTCTCTCTCTCTCTCGTATCCGACGCGGTTTGATTGCCTCGGAGGAAGAGGATGAGAGAGAGAGAGAGAGAGAGAGAGAGAGAGAGAGAGAGAGAGAGAGACAGAGAGAGAGAGAGAGAATTACAGTCGCTGCAGGTAGTAGGTATAGGAGGAAAAGTAGTGTGGCCGTTACTTAAGGAAACTCGAAGGAGTGAACTGATCAAGACTGGCGGGAAGGAATTGTACTACATACATACCGTCTCTCTCTCTCTCTCTCTCTCTCTCTCTCTCTCTCTCTCTCTCTCTCTCTCTCTCTCTCTCTCCTCTCTCTCTCTCTCTCTCTCTCTGTCAACACGCACCTTGGACATAATAGTTAAATAGATGTAAACTTTTCCTACTTTTTTATTTATTTATTTTTATTTCTAATCTTCTATTTTCCTTCGGTCGTTGTAGAAGTATTAAGAGGAGAGTAGAGAATCAGCTGCACTAACTCACTACTATAGACTCTTCACCTATAACCTTCGTCCTATGTGTGTGTGTGTGTCTGGTTCTCCCTCCACTCTCACTGCTGACTCGTTCCCTCTCTGCTGTGTCTGTCCTCTGCCTCCTTGTTACTCTCTTCCCTTATTTTTGTCACTCAAGGAAAAGTTACCAAGAGATTGAAAGAGCTAGATAGGTAGATAGTTTTTATTACTACTACTACTACTACTACTTCTACTTCTACTGCTGCTGCTGCTGCTGCTTCTGTTCTTCACTACAACGGCTACTATTGCTACTACTTCCAATAATAATGATAATGATAATTACAATAACGAGAGAAAAATAAAAGACGGAAGGGATGCGCTTGAAAGAATGTACACAACGTAAGTTCTTCCTTCATTCATTCCAGTCTCTTCCTTCCTCCTTCCTCCCTTCCTCCTTCCTCCCTTTCTCCCTTCCTCCTCTCTCCTCTCTCCTCTCTCTCCTCCCTCCCTAATGCTGAGGAAACACTCTTTATACCACACACACACACACACACACACACACACACATCATTGTTTCTTCGGCGTTGAGAGAAAACAGAGAGAGAGAGAGAGAGAGAGAGAAGAGAGAGAGAGAGAGAGAGAGAGAGAGAGAGAGAGAGAGAGAGAGGAGAGAGAGAGAGAATGAATGAATGGAGGAAGTGAGTAATGGCAAAGGTCTGCAGGAGGTGAAGGTAATTAATTAATGTGAAGAGGAGGAGAAAGAAGAAGAGGAAGAGGAAGAAGAGGTGGAGAAGATAATAGCAAAGAGATTCAGTTTATGAAAGCCTCAAAAGGGGGGGAGGGAGGGAGGAGGAGGAGGGAAAGTAGGAAGGAAGGAAGGAAAAACTTAAGATAAACGGCCACTTAGTGAAGAAAGGAAGGAGTGATGGAGGGGAGGAAGGAGAGGAGAAGAAAAGGAAGGAGTGATGGAGGGAAGGAAGGAATAAAGAGAGAAGAGAAGAGAGGACGTAAGTAGGAAGCATGAGATAAGTGATGATAAGATAAAGGAGAGAGAGAGAGAGAGAGAGAGAGAGAGAGAGAGAGAGAGAGAGAGAGAGAGAGAGAGAGAGAGAGAGAGAGAGAGAGAGAGAGAAGGAAGGAAGGAAGGAGGAAAAGAATGATAGATAAAAGAAGATTAGTAAACATATATAAAGTGTTGCATTTAATTACACGTTTTGATCTGAATTACTTGTGTTACATCAAACAGCAGAGGGAGAGAGAGAGAGAGAGAGAGAGAGAGAGAGAGAGAGAGAGAGAGAGAGAGAGAGAGAGAGAGAGAAAAAAAAAAAACAGCAGGGAAGTTTAACACACACATACAGCGGCGTTCATCCATTAGTCTGTCTGTGTTGTCTGTTAAGTAAGAAGTAATCCAGAGTATTTATCATAATTAAGTAGCCAGGTGGGTTGTAATTACCTTTATTCAACAGGTAATAGTAATAATGATAATAGTACTAGGCTTTACCTTACTCTTGCTTCACTTGTATATGCAAAAAACAAACACGATATATTCATTATTAAGCAAGAGTTAAATATATATATTATCTACCTTATATTCTAATTCATTTATCCATATTATTTTTTTAATGATCATGTTTATTATATGTAAATTTTAATAGGTTACCTGCCACATACATTTTAATTAACCTTTTCTTCGGACAGAGTATGTATATATTACCTGCATAACCTAAACACACAGCCAGCATACTTGAATACATAATTATGTCCTCACTCTAATGACCAGAATTTCACTAGATCACTATAATTAATACCACTTAAACAAATCTCATTACCACAAGCTTATATATATTCTTTTAATACCCTAAGTAGATTATTAATGAACCTACTCACCTGCTATTGTCACCTGGCTTTCACTGACCTTACATATGACACGCACATCCACACATCACTTAGTCTTGCTTTGACCTTGAAGTATTAAGACGTTCTAGTCCAGTATTAAGACCTGAAGGCATTGTGTCAGGCAAGACTAAGAGGCTAACGTGATGCATTAGCTAGCATGGAGGAAGGAAAGGGAAAGGAGATGGAAGGAAGGAAGATGGAAGGGTTGCAAGGAGAGGGAGAGATTGTAGATGGAAGAATGGACACTACAAAGGAGGGAAGGAAGGAAGGATGAGAGGTGGAAGGAAAGAAGGTAAAGGCGAAATGCAAGGAGGAAAGGAAGGAAGATGGAAGGATGGAAAGGAGAGGGTGGAAGGAAGGAAGGAAGAATGATAGGTGGAAGGATGGTACGGACAGAGGGAGAGAGAGGGTGGAAGGAAGGATGGTGAAGGGAAAGAGTAGAAGGAAGGAAGAATGATAGGTGGAAAGAAGGTGAGGGGGGAGAGAGAGAGAGAGAGAGAGAGAGAGAGAGAGAGAGAGAGAGAGAGAGAGAGAGAGAGAGAGATGGTGAAGGGAAAGAGAGGAAGAGAGGAGGTGGAAGGAAGACTAAAAGGGGGGGAGGAGGAAGGAGGAAGCAAACATTCGCTCATTCCGGCTTCGAGCAGTGAACCGAAATGACGCAGCAACGTTGTGGTGAGAGAGAGAGAGAGAGAGAGAGAGAGAGAGAGAGAGAGAGAGAGAGAGAGAGAGAGAGAGAGAGAGAGAGAGAGAGAGAGAGAGAGACGAGGGGATAACGAATGAATACCGCCATTATTCCCGCCTCGGTGAACAAATTACATCATTGCACAGGTTTACAGACCGCGCAGTGGTTGGTTACTGCGCTGCGCAATGTGTATGTCAGGGACTCCAGATGTGCGCTGCGTACACACACACATACTGTTATTTGATGTGATTTAGTAGTAGTAGTAGTAGTAGTAGTAGTAGTAGTAGTAGTAGTAGTAGTAGAAGAAAGGTTTGGTTGTCGAATTGAATTGATAGTTGTAAGTGGATTAGTTTTATTGTTATCGTCATCATTATCCTAAGTTTACTCCTCCTCCCTCCTCCTCCTCCTCCTCCTCTTCCCTCTTCCTCTTCCTCCTCCTCCTCCTCCTCCTCCTCCTCCTCCTCCTCCTCCTCCTCCTCCTCCTCCTCCTCCTCCTCCTCCTCCTCCTCCTCCTCTTTCTGCGTATCACCAGCACAATAACCAACAAAACAACAATAACTTACTACATCACCATCATCTGCCTCGCGTCACCCTTAAACAATACCTCAAGTTAAACAAACACTCAACGGACGTACGTGTGTGTGTGTGTGTGTGTGTGTGTGTGTGTGTGTGTGTGTGTGTGTGTGTGTGTGTGTGTGTGTATGTGTGTATGTATGTGTCTTCTCTCTCTCTCTCTCTCTCTCTCTCTCTCTCTCTCTCTCTCTCTCTCTCTCTCTCTCTCTCTCTCTCTCTCTCTCTCTCTCTCTCTCTCTCTCTCTCTCTCTCTCTCTGTCTCGGAGGAATTAATGACACGAGAAAAAATAATGAGTTAATTTTGGCTTCGAAACGAAATTAATGAAACACTGAAAAACAAGTGAACGAAACTTCGAAGCAGTTGAATGAAACACTGAACCAATTGAAACTTTAATTGCCTCCGTGTGAGCAGCTGCATGGTTTGTGTTGTTCGTATGTATGTGTTGCGTGTCTCCTGTGTGTGTGTGTGTGTGTGTGTGTGTGTGTGTGTGTGTGGGTGTGTGTGTGTGTGTGTGTTTAATGAAAGTCACGTAACATAATCAGGAAATTAAAGAAAGGCAACGAGTAAAGTTAAGGAAATAAAAAGTAAACAAGAAAAAAATAATATTGAATAATGAATTACAGAAGAAAAAAACTAAACTTGATAATGGATAATATAAAAAAAAAATACATAAACCGTTTTCAAAAATCAATTATATAAAAAAAAAAATGACACGTGGGGAAAGAAGGAAACAAAGCCTAATTATGTCCTCAATTTAGTATCGAATAAAAAAAAAAAAATAAATAAAAATTACCGTATTTAAAAAAAGCAATTACGACGCTGACAAAGAAACATAAAAGATAAATGTGTCTATTAGTTAGATATAAAACTTTAAAACCAAGTAATGAGGCGACCGTGTTTCCGTCTGTCTGTCTGTCACTTTGTTTTTATTGTGTGTGTGTGTGTGTATGTGTGTACCTGAAGGTGTCACGCGCCGCACCTTGTAACACCTGAGGGAATGTGTGTGTATGTGTGTGTGTGTGTGTGTGTGTGTGTGTGTGTGTATGTGTGTATGTATGTATGTATGTGTGTGTGTTCGCCTTTCACACTTCCTCTATATAACATTGACTTGCACTCTCACGTTCTTTACATACAAGAAAAAAAAAAAGCCAAAATACAACATAGGTGAGATGGTGTGGTTCCTCCTCCTCCTCCTCCTCCTCCTCCTCTTCCTCCTCCTCCCTCCTCCTCTTCCTCCTCCTCCTCCTCCTCTCCTCTTCTTCCTCCTCTTGAAACCATAGTAGGAAGAAAGGAAG
>JAXIVD010002003.1:57500-62500 GCA_036785275.1 Cancer borealis | reverse complement strand
AGGAGGACATGGGAATGAGTACCAGCTACTGAACAACAATGATGCAGACCTCAAGACTGTGCTGGATAACCCTATCACCATCTGGACACCTACCCCCATGTCTCCAGCCCGGCGAGCCTGTTTTATTGCTTCCATCATGTTTGGCATCCTGGTGGTGGCAACCTTCCTGTGGGTGTTGCCATGTGACGTGCAGCCCTGTGAGGGGGAGCTGGCTATGCGGGACACAGAGTGGGCTGTCAAAATTGAAAGAATGGGTGAGTGTTTATACTATGTTTTGGTGGGAAGGTTTAGTGTTCTTTTATATTGTATTTCAGTTACTAATTAATTTTTTTTTAAGATGATTCAACAGAACTTCCCAATTCACCATTCATATAGAACTAGAATAGGCTCAATCTTCCTTTCAAAATAATGATTTATAATTGTATCTTGATTGCAGTCATAAGTCAGACACAACTAGTACAGAGGCTCACCGGGGGCCATAATGTACTGCTCAGTTACCAACATTCTATCAACATCTCCAGTTGGGATCCAGATAATTCTTCTCTCCTGGAGGAAGAACGTATGGAATTTGGTGAGCATTATTCCTTACTTAAGGCCAGCATTTCTTGAAATGGGTCTTCAATCTATGAAATAATAAAACTTATAAGTACAAAAATCCCCCTGAATGCATTGAAATCATGATCCTACTTTGGTCAGCCATTTTAAATGAATCCCTGTAGGGCACCAAGCATCATAATCCCTTATATAGATAAACGTCTAGTTTGCATTTTTCATTAAATCCATATTACTTAATTAGAATACGCATCCATTACTTCAAAGCTAATAAATATTTGTATTGATATACTCCAACCATTCAAGATGACTTCTGTCAAACTTTCAGAGAACTCCCAGTTTGACTGTACAAGTTGTGTTGAAGAAACACCTGGAAATGACCATTGTGGTCTTCTCATGCTGGATGGCAACTTGGGCAGAAAAAATTGGCGTGTTCTTTTAAGAGAATGTGCTGTGGGACTACAGTGTGATTTGGTGAGTTATGACAGTGACATACCTAGCAGGCTCAGCCAAGACTTACCCCAGTGTGTGTTTTTACAGGATTGAATTATGCTCATTGTCTCTCATTATTTTATACTATTTTTAAAAATTTTGGCACAATGTTGGTTGAAAAGAAAACGGTTAAAGAGATATGGGATTAGTATTTTGAAGGACTGTTAAATGTAGATGCAGTTGGAAGGGAAAATTAGTGGTGTTAGTAAAGTTGAATAACAAACGTATCATGTAAGAGGAAGTACAATGGGCAGTAAACGAGTTGAAAGCAGGGTTGGATGGGTGTGCTGTAGAATGTCTGAAAAGTGGTGGTACAAGTGTAATTGAATGGTTAGAAAGATTATTAAATGTGTGTTTTATGACAATTATGGTACCGGTTGACTGGATGAGTGCATGTGTAGTTTTCTTATATAAGGTTAAAGATGATAAGCATGAGTGAACTAGTTTTAGGGATATATCTGTTGAGTGTAGTAGATCAGATGTATGGTAGGTTACTGATAAAGAGGATCAGATAGAGTACAGAATGTGTTATATGTGAGGAGCAATGTGGTTTTAGAAGAGGTCAATGTTGTGTAGATCAATTGTTTGCTGTGAGATAGATGTGTGAAAAGTTTTTTGGCAAAAGGAAAATAAACATTTTGGCCATTTATGGACTAGGAAAAGCATTTGAGCAGGCGGTGGCCGAGTGGTCAAAACACGGGAGGGGAGAGCTTGAGGTCCCGAGTTTGAATTCCTCCAGAACTTGACCATTATTCAAGCTATCATCAAGTGACCAAAGAAACCTACATGCTGATAGTCAACCCTGTCTTTGTCTGCGAGTACATCAGGGACTTCAAGGGAGCAGCATGAACTTCCACAGGCATCACCTAAAATATACTGTCTGCACCACTAACGGGCGAGAGTGTTGACTGAGCGAGGGCTGAAGCAAGAAGGTTGTTCGACAACCGAGTTATCGCATGATAACTGGGGCAATTATGGGTTCTAAATTCTGTTTATAAAGGGAGCCATTCAAAACCGGAGGTTTGAATGTACTAAAAACATTATTAGTAGCAAAACTATTCTCTGTGATACTCAACTTTTTACTTCCCTCTATTCTGATTTTTCAGCCTTTACTACTGTTCTCATTTCCCTTCCTTTCAGGTAGTCTTCCATCCAGTTTTTTAATGTTCCTTTTCAGTCCTCAAATATATTGCAACTTCCATAGTAATGTTCTGTGTGGAACATTATGAAATGACTTTTATAAGTCATATCAAGGGGATGAAGGTGGTTAAAGCATGTGGGTCTGATGGACTTACTCCATTTTTCAGCTTGATGTTAGTGGAGATGGTGTTCCAGACTGCATTGTGCGAGGCAGCAATACCATGCTTTTTGTGATTGAGGTGCGCTATGGCAACATCTTGTGGCATGCACATGTACACAATATAAGTGGTGAGTACGTGGTCTTTATGTGGTACTTATGACAATGGAAGTGAGTGACAAGTTGAAGTTTAACGAATTAGTAGAGGGATGGGTGTATGTACTTTTATTTCATCACTCCTTTTTGTTACTATTCCTTTCTTTTCTTTATGCTGTACCTCAGCTGTTCTAAGTTGGTCAGAAAGTGCTGTGTTCATTTCATAGGCAGGTAGTAAAGGTGATTGGCCGGCTGCCTCACTTGCAGCAGTAGAACCACCTGTCATATTTTTCTTACCACAAGGAAATGAACTTGAAAATTATATACATATGATAAATATCTTGAACTTGGGTGTAGCATCAATTAAAATCAGATCAGGGACTTGAGAAATTGAAGGTCATAATTTTTTATATATACTATTTTATTTTCAGATTCTAGTCCTTCTGAACTTTCCACTGTAGCACCACAGTCACCAATGAAGTTACACAATCCAGGCCCAGCTGTTCTTTTGCCAGATGTTAATGGTGATGGATATGGAGACCTATTGTTCCCTGGCAGACTTATTCCAGTACAAGCCGACACACTTAGCCAGGAGTATAGCAGCGCTGAGACCAAGATACCTGAAACAGATCTGTCACCACACTCAAATGAACTAGTTTTGGTTTGTGGACAGTCAGGCAGCATTCTTGGCTCTCCTTTTGTGTTGAAGCAGTGCCAAAAAATTATTTCCACCGTGGTGAATGACAAAGATTTATCTTATACTTGCCTAACCTTTATAAATGAAGGTGAGTATTATCAAGGATACCTGGACTTCCTCCTATCATAACTATAGAGTAAATCTCTCCTCTCTCTCTCTCTCTCTCTCTCTCTCTCTCTCTCTCTCTCTCTCTCTCTCTCTCTCTCTCTCTCTCTCTCTCTCTCTCTCTCTCTCTCTCTCTCTTTCTCTCTCTTCTCTCTTTATCCCTCTTTTTCTCTTTTTCTCTCTTTCTCTCTCTCTCTCTCTCTCTCTCTCTCTCTCTCTCTCTCTCTCTCTCTCTCTCTCTCTCTCTCTCTCTCTCTCTCTCTCTCACATGTGATACATTTGAGTGAAAATTGTTCTAGAAAAAGGAATATACATTTCAAAATAGGAAAAAATATTTGTATTTATAGTAAACTTCATATTTCAGAGGAAAAAGATACAATATCCATCATAACTCTGCTGCATCAAGTTTTGGGTGATGTTGCTTCCTCCCAGAAATCAGAAGCTTTTCAGAACTATAAACAGATCAACAATCAACATATCTCACCCACTAGCACTCAGCAAGGCTTGTGTGAAGTGGTTGTATCCACTAACGGTGTGTGTCCTCAATGTCAGTCCAACGCTAAACTAAAAACTGCTGATGGTGAAGTCCTCTGGAAAAAAACTTATGAACACAGTACAATAGTGTCTTGGGCACCTCTTCTCTCTGATGATAAATGTCATGGAGCAATTTTGAAGGTTTGGAAGTGGAAGCATGTCACCACTACTGCCAAGACTGCCAAGCCACCACCTACCATGAACCGGAGGACAACACGCAGCAGCCTCGTGAGTGAGGAATTAGACATCTTAGAAACTGAGCCTACATATATTGAAAAAGCTACTGAAGATGAAATTAATCAGAAAATTTCTCTGGAGGAAAACAGTACCTCAGATTCTCTTGAGAAATTAGAAATGCCCAGTGAAGTTTTCCTGAAGAATTCTCAGAAAGGAAATCAGAAAATTCTAATTAAAACTGGAGTGGCTGAAGGAAGGAACAACCAGGCCGATCTACAACCTCCTACAACACTGGAGAGTCCAAGGGCAAGAAGAGACTTCCTTCATAAGTCTTCAGAACAGTATCATGAACGTTCATTACACAGACATCACAACAAGCAGAATTCTGCTAGTCATGAGGATCACAACCAACACTCTCAACACTTTGTCTCTACTGAAGAACATCTTCAGCTAGATGATACAAATGACCAAGAGAATATGTATACTTCCAAAAAAGCATCCACAACTGCAACAATGCCTAGTACTTTCCCAGCGAGCATGAGGACAATTCGCCCCACCATCCTTGTACCACCAGGCTATCAGCTACAGCAGATACATGAACGATTAGCACTACTAAAAAACAATGGTACAGCGTGGCATGAAGAGACCCTTACCAGTCTTGGCTTGGGAATAATTCGACTCTGCAATAGTGAAAGTTCATGCTTACCCTCCATAAAATCCCATAGCAAATCAGGTAAGTTTTTTATTCAAAGTTTTTGTTTTTCCAGTTTAAAACAGGAAAGTAATTTGATTTTGATAATTTCATAGTATAATTTAATAATTTATGAAAAAGATAAAAAAAGGAGGGATTTTAGCATTGAAATATAGTACAGTTATTCAGGAAAGAAAAGGTATCTGAGGGGAAGCTTACTTAGTTCTTCTTAGTTATTTAGTCGTTTGTTTCACGGTAGTAACCGTATTTCCTTTTAAAGTAAATTAGAGACCAAAAAGTTGCAGGTTCAATTGTGGCTCATGGCAGCTTCTTGGTAAGAGGGGTAGCACTAGGTATCT
>JAXIVD010002003.1:5000-52500 GCA_036785275.1 Cancer borealis | reverse complement strand
GGTAGCATTCGTTAACCCTAGCAACTATATGGTCTATAGATGCATAGTTTGGGAGATTATTTAATCCTTTAAAAATCTTCAGACAATCAAACAATCTCTGGATACTGCATTTTACCAGATCCACCATTCCTGAGTTAATTAATATGTCTTTCTAGAAATTTCAAACCTTCCATACACTTTCTCCATTCTTGTTGTCAAAATGGAAAAATGTGTTTGGAAGGTTTGACATTTCTAGAAAGACAGGAATGTCTTTTTGTACCAAAGATTCTTACACATCCATTTCCAAGCCCATTGACGTTGTGGAGGGCTTTCGGACCAGAAATTGTGGCCTGATGCAGTGTGAATAATAATTGCCCTTGTCCTCCTTCCACGTCGTATTTGTATACCAAACACCAAGCATCACTCCTGTGCTTTCCCTACAAAACCATCTACTGATCCTACTTCATCTTTAATCACTAAAACTTTTTCCTTACAGCCTCCAGCCAAGAAAGCTTTTACTCCAACTGTCTTGTCCCCTCCTTCCCCTAGTGAGACCATCTCTGACATTGAAGTTTTTTTATAGCAAAACCTTTCTTTGATATCTCACTCCCTTTCCCATCTTCAACCCCATCATATACCACTTCCAATAATACTTGTGTTTCATCACAAGTTCATCCCTCACCTTCCTTCCAATCCCATACCCCCTCCTCCTACTCCTCTCCCATCTTCCTCTTCTCCTTCCCCATCACTCTTTTTCCACTCTTCACCTCCCATCCTCACAGCTATATCTACCACAAAAACTCTTCTTGACTATCCTTTACCGCCTAGTTTTTCTTATGAATCCCTATTACATAATTCCTCTATCCAAAATCCTTCCTGTCCAGATACTGCCCTTATTTCTATAACATCTACTTATGATCCCTCCACCTCTCTTGATACTCCTAGTCTACCATTATCACAACTCGTTAACTTTCTTTCTTTCATTATTCCACTGGAATATCCGTGGTTTCTGCTCCCATAGAAATTACCTCCGCTATCTACTCCATCTATGAACCTCAAGTTGTTTGCCTTCAAGAAACCTTCTTGGGTCAACCACCCACTAAGATCCTTAATTACCACTTCATCCATTCTCCTCATTCTATAGTTGCTTCTTCTATTCTTAACCACCATAAGACACCATGGCTAGCGTGGGGGGCATACCAGCTCAGAGTCCGGCGTTCGAGTCTCCTGACCGGCTGGCCACTTTTCTATGGAATAACCGCGAAGTGGCCAGAGATCACCCACATGCTGCCATAACACTGTTCTCGACCAAAGATAAATATTTCTTATAGTAGGAAACTACAAGATATGAATATGATAATAAAAACGGATTTTTATCTACAGCACGTTTGTCGTTGCAAGTCAGACTACTTTCCTGAGTTAAAAAAAAAAATAGATAAGTAATAATAACCAAACATCACAAGACCAGTGTTGTTCTTTAGGGCAACGACGATCCTTGGGATCCTAAGTCTCTGATGGAGTCCTACTATGGGGTTATCACAGGCGGAAAAGCTGATCTGCATTTTTGAGGAAGGCGCAAGTGACGCGAATGACAGCGGGTGGTACCGAGGGGTGAATATTTGTTGTCCCGAGCAGGGTGGGCAGGTCGAACGTGGTGACGTTCAGTTGGCTGCGTAGTACTACACAGTGGGAGTGGAATCGCGGATAGTGTATCAGGAAATGTTCATTCGTCTCAGGGAACAGGGACTGTTTGGCACCAAGGGCAGTGAGGTTCAGGGGACGGACACAGACGATATAGGTAAGCTGAGAAATGCAGCGTTGTGATTGACTGAGCTCGGCTCATGATAATTGCGGGAGTCGCTGTTGAACTCGTAGCTAGTGTGGACCTACCAACTTCTATGGAATATTTCCAACATTTCCTTCTCTAGAAGGTTTATTTATGGATTATAATAGGAATAATTGTAAGCAAAACTTACAGACCTAAGTCTAATACAGTTAATACAGATGTATGTTGATATTTGCGGCTTGATGTTTTACCCACCCCAATCTTGCAGAGATTCTTGTAAATCATAAAATCCATGAAAATATGAACGAAATATGACTTTGGAATTTCAGTAAAATAAGTTTGGAGAACACATCTTAGACAAAGAAAACGGAAACTAAATGCCATGCACTGGATTCGGAGGACCGCGGCTCCTTCATTCAGTCACCTGCGAGCAACCACAGAGGGTGAACTTACCTGTCTATCTACGAGTGTTTAGAACTTCCGATTTTCTTTCTTGTAGATGCATCACGATGAAGCCTCTCTTAATATTAGGTAAGCCTTCGTAAATAGTTCAATCCTCGTAAGTATTGCTGAACTTCATCACTCAGCTATGAAGACTAAAGTAATTGTTTCTCAGAACATTCATTATTGACGGAAAGACCAGCTCTGGCAAGGTTAACCAAAGGAATAACTGAGACAGAATGAGTCACTTTACGTCAGGATATATGTATGTATTCATATATATATATATATATATATATATATATATATATATATATATATATATATATATATATATATATATATATATATATATATATATATATATATATATATATATATATATATATATATATATATATATATCCCTATCTATATCTATATATCCCTATCCCAGTTTCTACTTTTTCTTAATTTTTGAACAGAGCTTTCTATCAATTTGCAAATCTTGATTTTTTTTTTTTTCTCGTCTTTTTTCACACCACCATAGTTTTTGTGATAGGTATTTACTCCACAATTTCATGTAATTTGTTGATAAATTTCCTTCACTATTTTTTCTGTTTTGCATCCCGAGACAAATATTGTATCCTGTCTATATCAAGCCGTTTTTTAATTAGTTGATAGTCTGCCTTTTCATACATATAGACTTGCCTTTTGCTTTTATACTCTAACTCCTCGATATTAATACTGATAGAACTGCAAGCATGATCGGTTTTTTTTTCCCCACGAAGCCTGTCTACTTTGATCTTCTCAACAATTGAATTTTCATTACTAGATAACAGATTAAGGATAATGCCTATATCATCACTTCTTATTTTTATCATGTCGTAAATATGATGGGATAGAAAACTATCTCGCATCTTCTTAATGAATAGAATTTTAAACGCCATTGCTTCAGTTTCCAATGTTAAGTTATTCCAATTATGTGAGGAAGATTAAAATCTTCTGAGAATATAATTTATGTTTAGATCACATATTTTTTGCATCAATCGGAGCAAATTGTTATTATTCTTAGTGTTACTGTTAGAGCTTCTGTAGATAGAGGAGATTAATAATTTGCCACCACAACATACAACCTCAATACAACAATACTCACAATATTTGGTGTACAATTCTATTTAGTTGAATCTTATACCGTTCTTGATACAGATGATCAACCCTCCCTGTTTCATTATGCAGGTTTTTTTTTTCAACAATCTCATATGCATCCAAAATATATTCTGCTGTGGTCCAGTCATACCTGTAATATTTCGTCTTCACCACCTGTAGTGAAAATTTGTAGTGGTTTTTCCGCTTCCTTCAATATTGTCTTTACTAAATGTGTCCACCTTACTGAACATAATTAATACATCCTTATTATTTACACTATATACATTATTTCACAGTGATGCTCAGTTCTCTTCGCGGATATATAGCGGGCTCTCTCGTGGGTCCGTTTTGCGATACTTCATTCCAGGTCTTTGTTGTGGTCCTGTTTGACATTCCTGGAGTCCTGTGCTCTATTGGATTTTTAGCATCTTTCACAATTCTACTCCACGGTGGCCCTACCACTGTATGCCTCCCTATCCTTTCGGTGTGCAAGTTTATTGCCTCGTTCCACAGAGTTGTCTCGTGCTCCCTCTCCCTCTTGGTGTGGTCATGAGAATCCTCATTCTGTAATTATATTGAATAGTTTTGCAGTTTATTAATTTTGAATGTGACTTTCTTCACATTACTCTTCAATTGTATCACTTTCTTTAATTCCAGGCTTGCCATTTGCTGGCTTGACTATCCAATACACACGATGGATCACATTTATATGTAGGTCGATGAAAATTAGCATAAAGTTGAATAAGCTTATTTCAATTAAGGTAGTGCAACATAACCTAACACATAAATTATAATTATTACAACAGATCCATTAGGATGATAGATATTTTACATTGTTCGTGTAATGCTTTAAAACAAATTTTTAATTGTACTAAACCATTCGTATTTATGCCCTCTAAGGAGGAAGAGGGGATAAGATGCAGGTCGGGGATTACCAAGTCACACTGAAAAAGATACAATGAAAATGTAGAACATCAAAATTAAAACTTTTTGTCCCACATAATGAATCCGTGCCTTCTGCCAATGAGTTCAAAGTTTGTGTTTCTTTTCTGAATGTTACTTGGTTACTCTGTTTTTAAAATTGTTCTCATATTAAGAAATGGATAATACACGTATAAGTTTGTTTAGAGCACAACAATTATACAGCATACTTTCCTCTGCATCCCTCTCATGCTCACCACACACACGCATGGAATGATTAATAATAATGCAAAAAACTTCATCTTTAACCGTATCAAATTACTGAGGATATACATCTTCTCAGTATTCTTGCTACGCAAATTACTAGAAGTAAGCAGATGATCAATACAACTAATTTTGCATACACAATATTGGCTACGTATTTTTAACTTAACATTTGTGTTGTACTTGTGCTGAGTTAGACATTGCTCGTGTTTTAGGAATGGTAGTGGCGGCTGGAGGCGCATGTGCGGCGACAGGGAACACATCCTGTAACCAAGGATGGGTGAGTACAGTATGTGTTGATGGCCACCTAGCTTTTACCACGAGTGAGAGCTGGCACCTGTTGGGTAACGTCAACATTTTATAGTAGATTCATGCGTCATCGATTGAAACCTAGTAGTGCAGTATTTGACCAACTCGAACTGGACTCCTTTTCAGCTTTATGATAAAAAAAAAATTTCACTTTCCGAATTCCTGTAGAACAGATAAATTAGAACTTATGGAAAATTCAGTCTTACTACGAGTACTTTGTGCACTTTAAAACATCATATATGTTAAACACTATTAGTTATGCCTTGTGGGAGCACTATCCTCGACGGGACTGCAAGGTTATATGGGCGAAGAGCTTCCGCTGACAGCATGAGCCTTTCTCTATGAAACGAGGTGTCACTTAAAAAATCTAACCCGCACTACTAATGGGCGGAGGCCGACCATCTAAGGCTTCCATTGAGCCTACCGACGCCACGGGTAAAGGATAAAATAAGAAAAAAAATAAGGACTGAGACATGATTCAAAAGGATAAAGGGAAAAATAATTTGTATCTAGATTTTTTTTTTTTTTTCTGTGTAAGAAAGATTATCCAACTTCAATGTATATTGTAATTGTAATGTGGGGGGGGGGGGGGGGGGGGAAATGTGCCAGGCAACAAAGGCCATATGGCACCTTCAATGTATAGTCAATAAACTTGTGTCCCTATGCATGTATATAAAAAAAAAAAGCACTCCATATCTGTAGTCATTTAATGGGAAAGTGTTATTTTGTTCAATACAATCACATGGTGGTTGCTAACATTTTTATCATGTGAACACATATTAAGAGATGATGGCATTCTCTTCTTAGAGGTTCAGTGTTATCACATTCAACTGACTTCTCTCTTCATTAATAAGGCAATTTTAGCATTGTTATTAACCCTCATAGGAATCTACCCACAACCTAGAGAGGCTAGTTCACGCCATAAACCTCACATTGCTAAGGCCCCGTCCACACTGCGCCTCGTACAGCGCTGCATGAGGCAGCTGGCAGTGTTGATTCCAGTAACATCTGAAAATGTTTTACAAATTATAGTATCTGATAAGTGCAACATCTTTTCCCTAAAGGCTCCCACCCCCTCCCCCACCGCCAATCGACTGCTGTCCTCCCCCCTACTCAGCCCATTGTCCCACAGTCCCATAGAATCCGAATAATGAAGACACAGGCGTCGGGAGAACCTTGGGGGTGAAACAGCTCCTCCCTTCCCGTCCCTGTCCCATCTCTCCTCTCCTTTCCTCACCATCGACCGCATAGTTCCTCAGGTAGTGTGAGTGAATAATTTAGAGCAAGGCGTCGATACGGACATACGTAACAGGCAGATGCGTAGGGAGCAAACTAACATTAAAGGAAGGAACATTTGGTAACTATGTATACACTCTTTACTTTACCAGCATATTCATACGGAGAAAGGAGAATGAAGGTCAAATTTATTCACCAAAACAGAGACAGTTGCTATTTTTTCGACACAATTCAGATATATTATTACTCCCCTTTTTGTCAGCGTCTTTTGAGGACTGAGTGGCTGAGTGGGTGAGTACTTGGGAAGGTTGTTAGAAAGATACGTGAGTGGCTTGGGGAAAAGAAAAAGAAGGGGGTGGGAGCGTTGTATAAGGTTTGGGGTGACTAGCGTTGTTGTTATGGAGATAGATGTGTGTGTGTGTGTGTGTGTGTGTGTGTGTGTGTGTGTGTGTGTGTGTGTGTGTGTGTGTGTGTGTGTGTGTGGAGAGAGAGAGAGAGAGAGAGAGAGAGAGAGAGAGAGAGAGAGAGAGAGAGAGAGAGACAGAGAGAGAGAGAGAGAGAGAGAGAGAGAGAGAGAGGTGGGGGTCGGGGGGGTGGCAGGTGAGGAAGAAGGGGACGAGAAGGTAGCGTGCGGTAGACTAGCGTGACGTGGACTAGTATCAATACCACGTGCTATTATTCCTTTCTCTCTCTCTCTCTCTCTCTCTCTCTCTCTCTCTCTCTCTCTCTCTCTCTCTCTCTCTCTCTCTCTCTCTCTCTCTCTCTCTCTCTCTCTCTCAAACTAATAGTTTTCGTAGACTTACAGTGAGGCACAACTTGCATAGTTTATACACGGTGAACACTAATCCTCCACAGTATACTAATATGTGACTTTTACGTTTCGCAAATCCCCCTCACAAAATTACATGACAGTGTCCGGTAGAAAAGAAATTTGTACATACATGTATGATAATCGGTTCATATCACTTTCTGACTTGCAGGCCATATATGGTCGTAATTTCAACAGTGGGTGTATTATGGAAGTTACTGTTCATTCTCGTTGTGCAAGAAATGAGACAGCCTTGAACGATAAGGGGAGGAGGGGGTTGTGGGTGAAAATAATAGTTCAGATAATCGCCTTGGTGGGTAGTGATGAGGCCCCTCCTGGCGGCTACTGTGCGGGTTACGTCCCCTGTATTCGCCACTCTTTCTTGACACCAACTTTCTAATTTTGAGACGTCAAAGAAAATTTTATTCGTATCATTATCAGCTGTACAGCTACATGTTTACAGTGATTTGTGTATGCGCGATTTATAGTGGATCCACACACAGCAGCTTCAGTGTTTCAGTGGTTAACATTTCCACCTGTCACCTGGCAAGACTTGGGTTCGAACCTTGCCAAGGCCACCCAGATACCGTCGTGATAGTATCTAAGCAGCCTTGACCCTGCTCAGGTCGTTAAGATTTTTCACCGACAAGGAACATTTGCTGCTCTCCTTGATCAAGGGGACTTGAGACACTGGAGGACGAGAGAGAGAGAGAGAGAGAGAGAGAGAGAGAGAGAGAGAGAGAGAGAGAGAGAGAGAGAGAGAGAGAGAGAGAGAGAGAGAGAGAGAGAATCAGAATCAGAATGCTTTATTCCATTAATATATAATGGCTTTTCTCATAATAATAATCATGTTACTAATAGTAAATATAATAATAATAATAATAATGATAATAATGATAATAATAATAATAATAATAATAATTATTATTATTATTATTATTATAGTAATAACAGGTTACATAGGCTACATGATGAGATATAGTAATGTGGTGCGATATAGATAACTTATTCACTAAATGTCACTACATATATAGAGTCGTAATGAAGTGTAGTTACAGTGTATGTTGTTTTAGTGTTTTTGTTTTTTAACTGAAGCCATCCTCTAGGGCGTAAGTAGTTAGGGCTTTTTTAAAACTTGTGAGCGATGGAAGTTCTTTTATATTAGAAGGGAGCTTGTTCCAATCCCTCGGTCCACTTACTAATATAGAACGTGCACCATTGTCTGTTTTCACTCTTGGAACAAATAGATCTCTGTTTTGTCTCGTTGTATGTTCATTATTTTGTATCTGTGTTATACATGGTAAGTTTAACAGCCATTCAGGATAGTACTTATGGGTCACTTTATACACCATCACACAATGATCGAATTTCACTTTCTCTTTCATCTTCAGCCACTTGAGTTCTTGGATCACTGGAGTCGCGCGGTCGCGTCTTTTGTAACCTCCAGCAGCAACTTTGGCAGCAAAGTTTTGTAGTCTCTGTACTTGCTGCATGAGGGTATTATTAGTGCTGCCCCATATTTTCAGTCCGTAATTGATTAAGCTTAACACTAGTGTATGTATAACAATCACTCTGGTGTCCTTGTCGAATATGTCTGCAAATCTGTTTATAAACATCAGAACTCCTGTTACCTTCTTAGTGAGTTGGTGTATGTGTGTGTCGAATGTCATGTATCTATCAAAGTAAACACCCAATATTTTTACATGCTTGCTTACAGAGATAACATTTCCGTCAACGTTGATGGTCATATCGTCTGGTACGCTCGATAGGAATTGCCGTGTGCTGATAAGTATAAATTGAGTTTTGTTAGCATTTAACATAAGACCGCTTTTTAGGAAGTAGGTCCTGGCATTCGACAGCGTTATTTTAGCTCTGGTGATTAGTTGGTCTAAGTTATTAATATTGCCACTGTGGATAAACTGAGTGTCGTCTGCATACTGAACTATTACGCAATCGCTTATGAACTCTGAGATATCGTTAACAAAAATAGAGAAAAGGATGGGGCCAAGGATAGAGCCTTGTGGCACTCCGTGCGATACTAGAGATTTGGTTGATGTGTGGCTGTTTAGTCGGACTGACTGGGTTCTATTCAATAGGTAATCTTGGATCCAAGAAGGGTCAATACGTAGTTTAAGGCATCGCTGCAATAAAATATCGTGGTTAACGCTGTCGAATGCCTTTGACAAATCACATAAAGTTATCATGGTTATTCTCTTATTATCTAGGTTATTATATACATGGTTACTTATTACTGTGAGAGCAGTTTCGGTAGATAATTTTGGCCTGAATCCGTGTTGAGTATTGGAAAGTAAAGCATTCCTTTCAAGATGGTCTGATAGCTGCTTAGCTACAATTTTTTCTAGTACCTTTGATATTACAGGGAGGAGTGATATAGGCCTGTAATTGGAGCTGATGTTACTATCTCCTCCTTTGAAAATCGGGACAACAGTGGCGTGTTTCCAGGGGGTGGGAAATTTGTCTGTAACAATTGAGGTGTTGAATATACAAGTTAGGTAAAAAGCTATTGCAAAGAGGCTGTCTTTTATGAAGCGTAAGGAAATGCCATCGCTACCTACAGATTTAGTTTCCTTTAGTTTGGATACTGTCAAAATCACAGTCTCTACATCAACTGGTTTAGGTCTGAAAGAATTATTGGCGATTGGATCATCAATACCATGAACTACTCGTACACTGTCTGAGCCAGTATTATTATTAGTTAGATCGTTTTTGCATTTCTCAAAAGTTTTTCTTCCTACGTTAGCGAAGAAGTTGTTAAACTCTTCCGCCTTGTCATTAACATGGTCACCAGTGAGTACGTTGTTGCGTGATTTATTGTTAGGTACGATACCTCGGATATTATCCCACATCTGTGCTGAGTTACCTTTACTCTGGAGGAATTTATTGTGATAGTAAGTCTTTTTTGCTTCTTGAAGCATGTCCTTCACGCGTTTCTTTTCTTCTTTATATTTATTATGTAGTTTAATGTTTTGTCGATTTAATTTTAACTTGCCTTGTAAACTATCTCTGTACTTCATATTATCCTTTATTTCTTTGTTGATCCAAGGAGCAGGTGGTCTATCTATATATTTTGTTATGACTGGAGCAACTTGGTCAAGACAAGAATTAAATACTGTATTGAATATTCTTACCTGATCATCAACGTCGTCCGTTAATGTGATATTATCTAAGTTTTGTGAGCTATGTAGCAATACTTCGCAAAAGTTGTCTTTATCGTATGTAGCCATGCTTCTGAAAGTTTTCTTTACTTTTGGTCGTTTAGGTTTACTTATATTGATGTTTGAGATTATCATGTCGTGATCTGCGATAGTGCTGGGAAGGCAGTCATAGTGGATAATACTTTCTTTTTTGTTTGTGATTATTACGTCAAGTAGTGTGGCGGACAGAGGAGTAATGCGGGTAGGTTTGTTTATTAATTGGAATAGTTTGCAAGCATCAATTATTTTCTTCAGTTTGCTGTCGTTAATTAGAAGGTTATCATTAAGGTCGCCATAAATGTAAATAGGTTTCTTAAGTAGATTAACGTGCTTGAAGACTTCCGACAAGTAATCATATGAGGCAGCAGGAGCTTTGGGATGTCTGTATATGCAGCCCACTATGATTGAAGGGAGTTTTCTACATTGTAGTGTATTGTATTGTATTGTATTGTAGAGAGAGAGAGAGAGAGAGAGAGAGAGAGAGAGAGAGAGAGAGAGAGAGAGAGAGAGAGAGAGAGAGAGAGAGAGAGAGAGAGAGAGAGAGAGAGAGAGAGAGGAGTGTCGCAGACTGCACTCTGGGCAGTGGCTACAAGGCTTCTGAATGCTTCTGAAGTTCTGAGTTCTCAGTGAGTCAGCGTATGATAGCACAGAAGGTTTCGGCGCATGCGCAGAAGCGAAGATTGGTTTCCTCACGGACTTCGGTTTCCTCATGCCACTCCGGAGGCTACAGAGTACAGAGAACCAGTCAGTTGACTCAGTTCGCCCATCCAGATGTCACAGAAATCAAAGGCTCTAACTTGTTCAAGTCGCTAAAGATTTTTCATTGACAGGGAGTGGTTACTATATCCCCCTGGTGCAAAGGGATGGGGGTGTATTTATACTTAATTGTATTTACCTAGTTGTAGTACACATGGCCTGAGCTACACTCATGTGGTCCTGTCTTCGCATCGATATTTGTCCAGATTTTTCTCCAGTTGATGTACATTTTTTGCTATTATCACCTCTTCTTTCAGTCCATTCCAAGTAGCCTATCAATATTTCTTTAGGGAAATAAGTGTTGTTGTTGTTTTTTGTATCGTTCAAGCAAATTCCTTTTTACAATTTAAGGGCTCAACCTTACCCAAAGATTCTTCTCTATGAGCTCTTTTGAGGAGGGTGATATGGCTGGCTATCACGAGTCCAGCATGTGGTCATCTACATCATGGTGAATTACACACACACACACACACACACACACACACACACACACACACACACACACACACACACACACACACACACACACACACACACACACACTTAGGTTTATTCCTTGGTACGTCTGTGCACCGCAGTGGAAGTGGCTGTAATAACCACATAACTTATGTCTTCTGTATACGTCACTCAGGGGACACACCTCATATTCGTGACCCTATGTTTTATCTTCTCTCACTCTCGTGATAAGGCATCTCATGCACGACCTAGTCTCTCCTCAGGCTAGGTTAGGTCACGAGAACGCGCATCCACTTTTATTTAGGTCACTGAAAAGAAAACAAACAAGTTAAGGGTCAAGTAAATGTTAGCGACCAATTCAGGAAACAATCAAGATTTTGAAACGTACAGCGTGTTTCAAGAAATTTAAATGCTATAATGAATCTTAACAAGAGAATGCTTTCCAAACATGCATACGTATAAATCAATAATGGTGATATGTAAATGACATCGCCATTATTAATTTAAGTTTATGCATGCCTTTGTTAAAATTCATAATAGAAATTAAATTTCTTAAAACACTCTAGCTCTCCCTCCTTGGCAATGAAGATAAAAGTCGTGTTACCGCTCGATACCCATAAGGCTATGTAACAGCCTGGATTCCTGGAAGTGTTTTACTGTGTTCACTGTTTAGTGTTCGCTGCATGACTTCAAACTCCAAACGAGATTTCGAAGAACTCACCAGTGAAAAAAATAAATAATAAAATAAAGCAATAAAAATAGAAAGAAAGAAAAAGTTATATATTGTAGCGGTAGAATCATAGAATGCCATACTGGCCACCATAGTTTTGAAATTATTCAATCTGTAAGGAAGATATAAATTGTAATTACTGCATGAAGTAGAAGTGATTAATTCTGAGAGTCCTTCTATTAAGCGACGGTCTGTTTCACTACCACAGGAGCTGTGCCCATCCACCCAGCAGTGTGTACACAGACAGTGTATGAATCTCATTGTTCAAGAGTCGACGAACCACGAATGTAAAGATGGCCAAGTCTACTGTGACGCCATGGAGGCCTGCGTCCAGCTTTGCATTTCTTCCTCCACCAAGACGTGCAGCTCCCACTCTCCTCTCACGCCCGTCTGCCCCACGGGACACGTCTGCTGCCAGAGGTGATTTTCCGTTTTTCCTCTATATCGTAGCTCCCATGGACTTATTATACTACCTCTTTGTTGTTCATAATTATGGAAATTACTTAAAAGATTCCTAGAGAGCATACATCCATCGTATCCTCTATAAAAAGAAATCCGCCCTATTTACATGTTACAAACAAAGGTATTGTTTTACATCTTCACCATAATGGTCTAGAGAATTCAGGGTTATATTTATGCATTACCTGATGCATTTTGAGAAGGTTTTCTTTAATTACATTTCCGTCGCAAGTTCTTAGTTTGTGAGATATTCAATGTTTTCTGTGAGACCTTCTCTTCGAAAAATAGTTTAGTTTTGTTTGGACAAGGTAGATTAAGGTTAGGTTAATATAGGTTAGGTTAATATAGAAGCTATCAAATGTTCTCTATGACCAAAAGTAGGGAGTTGGACGAAGTGCAGTCCCAAGACGCAGACGTAAACAAATGCCATTATGGTGAAAATGTAAAATTTTACCCAAACAAATTTGGTTCCAGCATAGACGCATCTATAACCTGCACTACACCCGAGGATTGCCAGAGATCAGCCGGCCTTCACCTGCCGTCCCCCACCTGTTTAAACGGCTATATATTCTGCATATCTACGGGTGGGTGTGTGCGAGGAGGCTGCCCTGATGGTTCTGTCGAGCGTCGTCAGACTGTCATCTGTGATACGAATAAAGTGAGTTAAGTTTTGTCGGCTCACTTTGTAAGTAGACACGCATGCCACTAATAGCTGCTCCACTTACAGTTACATCACCCCATACTACTCACTGTCAGCTGTTAGGACATACGAAACAAGACCTTATAGGAGTGGTCCATATTATTGTTACGGCACCCACCTTTTTATTCACTTAGGTGGGTGTCACCATCCATGTTATCTCCTTACCTAGGACATTAAGGAGATGAATGCCTTCCTGGGTTCTTGTAGCAGGGGTTAGCGGGACAGGGAAGTTAGTCAAACACGAAAAACTCGTTTCCTTTCCTTGTGTATTAATACTAGCATGCTTACAGAGTACAGCACGACAGCACTGTCTCAACACTTGACAGTACACGAGTACAGCACAGGACCACCCCGCACACAACAGCACACGGCGACAGCACAGTGCACGACAGTACTCTCTTGTCTCAACACTCGAGAGTACAGCACAAAACGACCGCACACACAACAGCACACGGCGACAGCACAGTGCACGACAGTACTCTCTTGTCTCTGGTGTTCCGCTGCTAGCCTCCTTCCTATGTTTCTGTGTTGGCTCTCTCACTCCTGGCCTCCTTCTGCCAACCAACCACATCTCCCAAACACACCCTACCACGACTGCGCACAGCCGAAAACACAGATAGCCTACGTAAGTCACCTTATTTTGACACTTGTCAACGCTCATACGGACCTCTACATCCCCCGGGAAGTCCCAGCGACGCCGCCGCCCTCTGCTTCCATACAACTACACTTACAATAACTGCACCGCCACAACATTATTATTAGCTTTTTTTTTTCATAGAGACTCAGTCTTGTTTTAAGTGTTATCTTCACAACCGTTTAGTACATCCGTTGTATCTACGTTCTTCGGTCCCGTGGAATGGTTCCCGCTCGTCATCCGCATTCATATCTCATGCGCGCTTGGCAAAGTAATGCGCGCGCATCAAAGAAGCTCTCGGCTCAAAAAATGTCTCGTGAGGATTGCGCCGAAATCCATTATGATTTTATATCCACTCAGGCACTCACTCATCTGCAACCTGCACTTTTGGGGCACTAGGGGCTGTGACACCACAATCTGCACGGCCCCATCAAATTCCCAAGAAGAAGATTATGATTTTTATAAAAGAGTATCATAGGGACGAAGAAAAGTCCTTAGAATGCTTCAGAGTCCAGACGCCACGGCTCGCTTCAGAGGAATGTTAAGTGTGTTTCCTGCGGTAAGGACTGTAATTTCAAACCCTCGAAACAGTTTTTATTGTGTTCTAAACTTATATGCAACCGTAAACCACAACACGTGTTTTGTCAACGAAAGCAATGTCCACACAAAACATTGAACGCTTTTGGGTGTTGCGTTCTGGCAATAAGCTGCTAATGGTACTCTAAGTACTTGGCAAGATACGTATTTGGCAGAGCGTACCCTAAGACTAACAGAATTCATCACTTCCTTAAGAGTGCTGTTGAACTCTATCCCCACCCAAATTCTGCAAAAGGTAAGTTTGGCTCAATTTTTGAAGCTCTAATCTGCTTGTAATAGCTTAGGTTTGGTTTGATTACGCTAGGTTAGGTTAGGTTTAATTAGGTTTGCTTAGATTAGGTTAGGTTTAATTAGGTTTGCTTAGGTATAATTTTACATCTTCACCATAACGCCCTAGAGAATTTAGGGTTATATTTTTGCATTACCTGATGCATTTTGAGAAGGTTTTCATAATTATATTACCGTCGCAAATTCATTGTTTGTGAGATGTTCAGTGTTTTCTGTGAGACCTCTTCGGAAAGTAAAGTTCAGTTTGGTTTGAAAAAATTTCTGTTATTTGTCTATGTAGGTTAAGGTTTGATTAATACAGGTTAGGTTAGGTTAGGTCAATTTAGAAGCTATCAGATGTTCTCTATGACCAAAAGTAGGAAGTTGGACGAGTTGCAGACGACATTTTGTTTCGTAAACAAACGCCATTAAACACTTTGAAGATGTAAAATTTTACCGCTTAGGATTACTTTAAACAAGTTTTCTCCTGTTGATTTTGATGGTTTTCTTTTTGGGGAATTTGGTGGGGCCGTGCAGGTTGTGGTGCCACAGCCACTAGTGCCCCAAAAGTGCAGGTTGCAAAGGAGTAGATGGTTCAGATCCTGTTGAGTTGACCTGGCCTTTGGAGGAAGGTCCTAGTGTGCTTGAGTTCTTTGAAAGCCAGGCCAGGTCTTGAGAGCCACCTAAGAGGTCAGTTACTGTTGGCCTGCAGAAGTGAAGAGACGATAGTGAGTGGAGGAGTGCCATGCGGTGGGAGTGGTGACGAGGACACCTTAGGAGATGTTCTGGGGTGTCAGGTTGTGTAGGGCACCAAGGGCAGTCTGTCATGCCCAGCTTGTGTAGGTGCGAGTTTAGGCGGCTGTGTCCAATTCGGAGTCTGGTGATGGCAGTGTCAAGGGCACGGCACGGCTGGGGGAGTAGGTCCACCAGTGGTGTCGTGTGCCTTGTCTAATGCGTCCAAGTGAGGTGTACTGTAGGGCGTTAGTCAGGTCTGTCCCAGTGAAAGATAGTGAAGCAGAAATATTTGTTCTGTTCGTATCACTTCCACATAGCAAATGCAGAAAATATATAATGCATTTGGTGAAATATTAGTAACCTAACTGGGATGTTAACTATACCAATTAACATAAACACCTGGTATTCAGGCAATAATTTACAATACCTTATGGGAGGGTATCTGTACAGAAATGCAAATCAAAATAGAACAAATGCCGTAAAGTTGCTATAAGCTACATGTTAATATCTAATTACCACAATTGCCTGGGACATGGGAGGATAATTAACCACACCAAGCAACAAAGCAAAATGTAAAAGCATTGCATCTTAGAGTGTTTCATACGTACAGTGTTATTAACGTAATTGGCATTGCATTTCAATATGGAAAGCAAGTACAAAGGAAGCTTTGTTTCTCCCCAAAACATTTTGTTACAAAAAGCAGAATCTGATAGGCAGTAAGAGGGCTGTTTGAAGGCTCATATCACTATGTTGTGTTAGCTAAGATAAAGATTAAAGGTAGATGAGTGTATGGCAGGAAAAATGGCATGGGGAAGGTGATTAAGGTGTTAGATAGTGAAAGGATGGATAGGAAAGAGGTAGAAAGTACAAAAGGAAGGTATAAGAGAAACTGAGAGAAGATAGGATGACAACTGAAGATGGAGAAAGCACTAGTGAGGTATTTATCGTGTTCAAAGGTGCAGTGAGTATAGTAGCAGTATACTTGGTTGGGTATAGAGCTCTTAGTGGTCAAAGAAAGGGAAGTGCATGATGGACGGATGAGATAGAGATCTATAGAACGGAGAAGGAAGCAATGTGGATGCTGGGAAAGTAAAATGATAGTTATTGAAAAGAGAGAAGTAGAAGTGGTTGATTTCAATGCACTTTATAGGGTGAGTGTGCCAGCAGTAAGAAAATGTGAGGTAATTCTAAGAGAAGGAATGGAGGAACTGAAAAAGTTTAAGTATTTGGGAACAGTGCTAAACAAACCTGGAGAGATGGAAGGAGAATAAGAGAGAAGGATGTGAAAGGTGCAAGGATTATGAGAGGAAGGAATGTATTCATGGAGGAAAAGAGAGGTTTAAGGAACAGTACTCCTTTGACTTGGATATGGAATAGGGCGGAGCATTCAAGAGTGCGTGCTGTGAAAAAGAGTTGTAAGAGAAGAATGTGGTGTGACAAGATGGGAGGTTGAAAACAATGAAAGTGTGTTTGAAAGATGTGGCATAGGACCTTGTTCAAATGGAGTGAAGTGTAATGTAGTGGAATGAGTGAAAATCAATACTTTGAGGTGGTTTGGTCATCTGGAGAGAAGTACATTGAGATGGTATGGTCAAAGGAGAGAAAGATGAGCGAAGAGTTTCTGAAGATTCTGTATGTGAGTGAAATTGAGGGTCCTAGGAGGAGGTTGTAAGATGGAAGGATAGACTAAAGGAGTACATGCATGAAAGAGGTGCTGATAGATGGAGAGGGATTGAACAAGCCTTGCTGAACCAATGTAAAAATTCTTAATCAGATCGCCCCACACATTTTGTCTATAGATTTCAAATTGCATAACAAAATTAATGTCAAGGAAGATATGCTTTCACTCAGTTAACAATGTGACCACATTGTTATGATACTACCATAATGTAATGCAATTGTTACCACCAAATCTATCCCTATCGTTTCTTATAGATATTCTGTCCTTCTCTGGGGCGATGCATGGCGGAGAACGAATGTGTTGGTGCGGATGTCGTGGAAGAGGCAGCTTCCACCTGTCCACCAGGAATGGTGAGTGTTGGCTCAATCTTTTGTGTCATGTAGCTTAAAGGACTCAGCAATGACATTTACCTTCCCCTACCTATTCATTAGTCTTGGTAATTATATATACAGTGAAAGTCCGATAATCCAGAGGCTGAGGGTTCGGAAAGGATGATGGTTTTGTGTGTGTGTGTGTGTGTGTGTGTGTGTGTGTGTGTGTGTGTGTGTGTGTGTGTGTACCGTATATGCTGGCATATAAGACAGCCTTTTAACCTTGAAAAATAACAAAAAATTTGGGGTCGTCTTATACGCCCATGCAAGGACAGTAGATACTTATAAGGAAAGGTTAGACCATAGACTACACTATAGTGTAGTTTATGGTTAGACATATCTATAGATGAAGAAAACAGGTGGTAGATAGGTGTTAGGTGCACAGGAGCTACTTTGTGTAGGTCAATTGGCCTCTTGCAACCTCCTTATTTTCTTATGTTTTTATGTTCTCAATGTATTTAGCTCCCTGCTACATCTAGTCCTAATCGAGTAGTATAGGGTATACAAGTGTTATGATAATTATTCTTCTCTTTCTTTTAAAGTCCCTGTGTTTGGCCTCGGGAAAATGTGAAGAGGCCTTGGAATGTGATGAGAGTCTTCGAGACCATGGAGCCAAGATCTGCCCACCACATAAGGTGTGCCTTAGTTTATTTGGTATTGCCACTATCTATTGCATTACTATTTACTTTTAATTAATGAAAGTGGAAGTGGCAAGAGATTTACTGTAAGGTAAATCGTAAGGTGAAGTTTTATTATGTTTTTTCTTTCAAAGAGGAATATTGATACACTTTTGGAACTGAAATGGCCTTATCAATTTTATTAATTTTATATATATATATATATATATATATATATATATATATATATATATATATATATATATATATATATATACATATATATATGTATATATATATATATATATATATATATATATATATATATATATATATTATATATATATATATATATATATATATATATATATATATATATATACATATACATATATATATATATATATATATATATATATATATATATATATATATATATATATATATATATATACATATATATATATATATATATATATATATTATATATATATATATATATATATATATATATATATATATATATAAATATATATATATATATATATATATATATATATATATATATATATATATATATATATATATATTCTTAGACTTAACATAGAAAATATAGTTATCGTTATTGGAATATTGTTAACTAATAACATGGTACGTATTAAAATTATCAGAAATTATCGATATGAGATTTGAAAATTGGAATTTTCTAATTATATTTGGTTACATATGATAAATATTCACTCTCTCTCTCTCTCTCTCTCTCTCTCTCTCTCTCTCTCTCTCTCTCTCTCTCTCTCTCTCTCTCTCTCTCTCTCTCTCTCTCTCTCTCTCTCTCTCTCTCTCTCCCTCTCTCTCTCTCTCTATCTCTATTCTCTCTCTCTCTCTCTCTCTCTCTCTCTCTCTCTCTCTCTCTCTCTCTCTCTCTCTCTCTCTCTCTCTCTCTCTCTCTCTCTCTCTCTCTCTCTCTCTCTCTCTCTCTCTCTCTTTTGCAGTCCCCGGTTAGTCTCCCAATAATGTAAGAATTATTAAATAAATAAAAATTCAGCTCAAAGTTACTAGAAAATTACTGTCAGTATTACTTTCACTTTTTTTTCTGTTATGGCAGCCTGTCTTCTGTCTGGCCAGCCGAACGTGTGAGGTAGCAGGAGGATGCAGCAGCCGTCCACCAGAGACAATGGCGCTCATGTGTCCCAGAGAGTGAGTACTCACCTTCAAGAGTCAATTCAAATTGGAAATGAAACGAGTATAGTAAACAGTCACGTTTCCTTATCCAAACTCTTCCCTTTTCTTTTGCCATGACTTTAATTTCCCTTTCATGAAATCTTGTGCTTTGGAGCTCAATTATTCACTTTTCTATTTAAAAGTACCACGATCAGCTAAAAAATAAGTACCCAAATGGGAACTATTTTTCCTGTGTCCCATTTCCAAAATGTTTCATATTGGGAAAAATACCAGTATTTTGATTTGTAATCATCTAAATATACATACCGTATTTTACGGCTTACAAGACGCACTTTTTTATCTAAAAAATACCATGTAAAATATTTGTGCATCTTCCAAGACGAATGTTGTTGTATTGGCTCGCCCGATAGGGACGTGGATTTGTATGATGTCATTACATTATTAAGCCACAAGCCCAAATGTGAGCCATACGTCTGTTGTTTATTGCGCCAGCTGGTGGCGGCGGGAGCCATTCCGCTCTTGATCTTGACGGTACAGGTGTGTAACCAAGGGTAACAGATGGCTTATTTCCATAGACCAGCAAGCCCTTGGATTGGCTGCATTTGGATCTGCTGTGTTGATGTGTTGGCTCCTATGCTCGAAGCATAAGGTTTGCTCACACTCTTATGTCGTGAAATACGGTATATCAGTTACCACCCGGCTGTCACACGTATCACAAGCTGTTGTTTGTCCTGGAAATTATCACCCATGGCGAGTTCATCGAAACGATTTACTTATACTATCGCATACAAGCTAGAAGTTGTACGATACGCCAATGAATATGAGAACAGAGCAGCAGAAAGACACTTTGGACTTTGGTAATTTCCAAGTTGTACATTTGTGGTGAGTGCTCCACCAAACTTGTGGTGAGTGCTGAGACAATAGATACTTTAAGAAAAGGTTACATAAATTCATGGATATGGTGAAGCTGTTTTTGTGTGAGAATGACTTAACTTTTTTTCTCTCAAAATTTCTCTCCAATATTAGGGTGCGTCTTCCAAGATGCAGCGTCTTGTAAGCCGTAAAATACGGTATATGTATGTGTATGTGTGTATTGTTACGCCCTCAGCCTTCCCAAGGGTATCAGCGGTTGTTGGTTCAGGAATGGGCATAACAAACCCACCCAGCAGGACGCAAGTGACTTCAGTGTATGTGTGTAGGCGGGCTGGTCTCCTTTTCCCTCGAGTTGCCAGGCTCAGGAAAACACTGTGGTTCCTTTTTCGTGTTTATTTACAGTAAGTACTGGGCACAAGTACTAATTACAATAGCATGAGGAAAGGATGTAGGTATTGCAGGGACTCTCAGGGTCCTGCCTAGACTGACTAACGCTGCGCAGCTACCCTACCACCTCACCTACACTTGGGACACACACACACACACACACACGAATCCCCGGCCAGCTGGGGAGCTCAGGAGACGTTTCCATCAACTCAATCAGGGGAGCCAGGTCCACATCCTCCCTCTGTTTCTGCTGCCACCTGTCCTCAGCGTTCATTGAGTCTCCCCAGACCTGCAGCCATCGCCATACCACTATATCTTCCTTCCTTGAGCAGTGTGGACATTCTGGCTCACACGGACAGCAACTCAGGCTGTTGACGTTGTTATGGACACAACCGGGTTGATGCTTGACTTCGTAATGATACTGCTGGAGGCAACCCAGCCACCATGCCAGTTGCCCTTCAGGTGCCTTGAGGTGGTCTAGCCTCTAGCATGATCTGATATGGATGGTGAACTTGGCGCCATACAGGTAGGGATGGAAGCATTTAGTGCTCCTTACCACCACTAGTAGTTCCTTACAGGTCCAGCAGTAAGGACTGACAGAGTCGGGATAGGGGTGTACTGGGGCCTCAACCAAGGCTTGCTTCAGACTGTCGAAGGCCTCCTGACAGGCCTCACTCCATTCAAAGCGTGCCTCCATTCTGCTGAGTTGATGGAGGGGGGAGGTGATTTGAGCAAACTTGGAGACGAAACGTCTGTAATAAGTGTAGAGGCTCGCAAAACTCTACACATCAGTCACACTAGTGGGCATAGGCCAGTTCCGAACCGCCACCACCTTCTGGGAGTCCATCTTAACCCCGTCTCTGCCGATGATGTGTCTCAGAAACGGCACCTCAGATTGGAAAAGAAGCTACTTTTTAGGGCTGAGTTTCAAGTTGGTAGCCCTCGGCGGATAGAGCACCTCTTCCAGCCGCTCCATGACCTCCTCAAATGTGCTCCCGAAGACAATAACGTCATCAAGGTACATGAGAGTCGTCCTCTACTGCAAGCCCTCCAAGACCCTCTCCATGAGGCGTTTGAAGCAACTATGGGCCAATTACACAGGCCAAAGGGCATAACGGAGAACTGTTTTCCGATATCCGTTGAAGGGAGGTCAGTAAAACCGAGGTATGAGTGTATGTGTATAAAACAAATTTTAATAATATGAAGCTTATGTAGATCTTTTATCCCACAGGTACATCTATTGTCCTCAGACAGGAGAGTGTGTAGCCAGTAGCAGAGGCTGCAATGAGCCAGGTGTTAGGTAAGACTGCTATTTCTTTATAAAATTTACTTAGTTTTAACGAAAAGGAAAAGAGCTAAGCTTGTACTGTCATTTCTCCATATCTACTAGTTTAAGAATGGCTTAAAATTCTAGAATATTTCTAGCATGGACCGCTTCTGTGTCTAGATTGTTTCAGATTTCTATACTTCTTATGGGAAGCTTTATTTTTTGGTATTCTCATCATTATTTTTTCAAATTTCTTTCCATGATCTCTTGTATTTTTTTATTATTATTTTTTTTTTTTTAGTTTAATCTTATCTATCCAATTTCTCAATTTTATGCAAAATTCTAAACACTAAAATTGGATCGCCCCTTTCCTTTCTTTCCTCTAGAGTTCTAACTCTCAGGCTTGAGGACATTTTGGTTGCTGCTCTTTGTATTCTCTCAGGCTTTCATATATCATTATTTGTGTGTGTCGACCATATCATTGCTGCATATTCAGACATTGGGCGAATCATTAATGCAATCAATTTCTTTAACACGGCTGTATAACACCATGGGGGAAAATAATGGATTCATGCGACATGAATGCTGTTCCCATTCAAAACCCCAATAACCCAATGACTAGGCTTATTACAAAACTCAGTTAGGCTCCAGATGCAAGCTTCTTTATAAGAAACTTTCGTATTACATGACGACTAGATAAATAAAATAATAGTAATGAGATTTATTGCTTTTGTTTATTTCAGGAAAAAGCTTTTATCCTGTCCTCATGGCACCACCTTTTCAATCCCAAGTGGCACTTGTGTACCAGATTCAGAGAACGGTCAATCACTAGGTGGAGAGAGAAGATCCTGTCCTTCTGGCAGTGTTTTCTCCCTCTCTAGTGGCTCCTGTGTCCCTGATCCAGGAAGAGAAAGGAAAAAGATGACCTGTCCACCTGGCACTGTGTATCACCTTACTGAAGGCACTTGTGTCTCAGATCCAGTCATGTATGAAGTAAGTTGTCATCGAAAAAGCAAATAGAAGTGGCCCTCACATTTTTCTAAGAATTGAAAAATTCTATGATAATTCAATCATTGATTCTCCAGCAGTCTTTGTTTCTTAACCTTGGCAGAGTAACATTTTAACAGAGGTTTGTGCCACAATTGAGTACTTTACTCCAGCATCTGTACTCATTCACTAACAACGCTACCTTTAACTGTATATGTTAGTATGGTACAACTGCCTCATAGACAAAATCTAGTTTTCTCAACAGATGTACCATTTTCTGAATTGATACATTCACATAATTAGGTTTTAGGTCACCATTAGCTTTCTTCCCAGGTGACATATTCAAGGTTATCTGTAATGCAAAATATGCCAGAAATTACATCAAAAGTGTAGCTACAACTGAATGTTGTTGTGTGAACAAAGCGAGTGAGGATCAGGAAGCTGAGTGGTGACAGGAGACATAAAAAGCTTTTTTTGGGCTTTTCAGTAAACTTATCTGATGTTAACCGGGATAATGGTCAGTTTGTAAGCAGTAGATAAACTTAAGCGTGGTAAAGCTACAGATATGGATGGAATAACTGCAGGAATATTAAACTATGGAGGAGAAACAGTGGAGGAATGAATGTTCATATGTGACCTTGCATGGAGACAGAGAGAAATTATCACATGAGTGGAAGAAGGCAATTAATGTACTCTTGGATAAAGGTCAAGATGAGTGTAATGATTATAGAGGGGTAAGTTTGTTAAGTGTGCTAGAGAAGGTTTAGGAAAGAAAATGTTGTGTGGACTAGATATTCAAAATTGAAATAATGGTAGACGAGTATTTAGGGAAGGGCGAAAAATTATATGCAGTCTTCATGAACCTCGATAAAACATTATAGAATCGATAGGGAAGCTCTCTGGAAAGTTCTAAAAATTTATGGTATGAAGGACAGTTGCTCAGAAGAATTAAGACATTTTATAGAAAATTGAGAAAGTAAAAGAATTGAAATATTTGGAAACAGTGCTATGCAAACATGGTTAGATGGAAGGAAAAAAAAGAGAGAGAGCTGTGAAAGGCAGGTGTGGTGTATCATATGATCACTTGCAAGGGTTATGAGAGGAAGAAATGTGTTCATGGAGGTAAAGAGAGACTTAAGGAAAAATATTCTACCAACATTGACTTATTGATCAGAGATAAAGGGGGAAAGATTGAACTAGCTAGGCGAGAGCGTGTTGATAGGAAGAGGTGGAGGCTCTTCTTCCGTGGTCATCCCCTTGGCGGATAATCCTTGAGGGAACGAGATGTCAGAGATTATTGATTGATTGAAAAAGCTTGTAATTTATCCATGGCTGAAAATTTGATAGTCAATCAATTACTAATGCAGTAGTTGATATTTGCAAGGATGATACAGTAACCCTTACTTACTACCCAATCAAATTAAATCTTCATTTCCAGTGTTTTTTGTGTAAATCATAATTAAATTTATATAGTAAAGTAAAACAAATGACTGTAACATTTAAATGAAAATATAAGTACTATCATCACTCCTGATATGATGAGGAGAGTTTGATGATGCATCATTTAGGTATAATTCCTCAGCACTGTGGTTACTTGCCTTAGAATGTTATTACTGTAGATTATTAATGGTCCAGAAGTAGGATGGAAGATGAACCGCTTGCTTGGATTACATTAATACAATCAGAAGGTGTATCATTTATCTGTGTTACCAGGTTTGTCACTTAACAGCCACATATGAAAGTGCTATGTTCTGGCTTACAGTACTGGGCATTTAGTAATTCATTGATCAGCTTTCCTATTTTACTCCCTAACCGAAGACGAGTTGTTTAGTGTAGTCAAATGACCCTGGCACATATTGTATATATCCTTTATCCCTTTACTTGCACACTCACAGAAGTAGCAATTCACTAAACAGCATCTTTATCCTATTGTCTGTCAGATTCTGGGCATTAGTTGAGTTACGAGTCACATAACAGTGACAAAAAGAAGTTGTTGAAAATAGGACATTTATATGGTGTAAATTTCCTTTATTAGTTGATATTTATACTGGTACTGTCTTTCAGGATACTCCTAGTTGGACATGCCTCATGACAAATGAGTCACGCAGAGACAGTTTTACCTATTCCACATGCATCACAAGTGATCATTGTTCCAGTGGCCTGTCATGCTGCCCAGACCCAGGTAAAACTTTTTAAGCATCTCATGTACTTTATTTCAGTCATACATTTCTTCTCTTTCCTATCCATCTTTTCACTAGCTAGCACCTTATTCACCTTCCTCTTGCCATTTTTTCTGTCATATTACTATCTTAGGTGACTCTTCATACATCCTTCTCATTGCCTTAAGAGTGAGAACACCAAGCTAAGTTTGCTTGCTTTGATGAATATCTTGTTCTGTGACAATATACACACTACACTACACCATATCACACACTTATTCGTGTTATTTCTTGTAGAAAACGGTTATTTAGGGCGTTTCTAGATAATATTTTTTGTGTTGCTTTCGTACTCCGTGTGAAGGAATAATGCACCTGCTGCTTGTTATTCCTGTCCTCTCTGTAGTCAAATTTTTGTAAGGTATATCCTAATTGACGATAACGGTGAGTACTTTTGTTGTTTGTTTTTTAAAGTAATTAACAAGGTAAGTGGAAAGATTGGCAAGTTGGGTGCTATTTTTGATACAGTATGGACAAGAATTGGTAAGTTGGAGACCACAGGTATAAGTTTTGTGTTAGATAAGGAAGCTGAAGTGGTAGCAAAATAGATAAATTAGATGACTTGATTGTGAAAATAGAGTAAGTTGGATGATAGAAATATCTTCCATGTTTCGGCAACCACGGGACCTTAGGACTGCCGGATTTTCGAAAGAAAGGTAGAGGATATACTGTATTTAATGGCTAAGAAGATGCATGGGCATTATAAGATGCACCTCAATTTGGGCAGGCATTTAAAGAAAATAATAAATAAATAAATAGGTTTAAACTACGAATGTCAGGTGAAGGATTTTTTCCTGATATTCGTAGCTCTCCCCACTATAAGGTAATTTTTTAGATTTTACATATATTCAGATCCTTATTAAATCAGAATATTTTATTGTCATTCTATGTCGTAATTCTAGTTGTAATATTTAAGTACATTTTTAAAACAAGGAAGTGTATAAATAAATTTACTTTATTTTCTACATTGTAATTTTAGTTAAAATATTTAGTAAATTTTTAAAAGGGTCAAGTGTGAAAATAAATTGATTTTATTCATCACAAAATTTATCAAAATTGTAGCTTTGTTTATTCATGTTGAAATCCTACTAATTCATGGTCGCTATCATCCACACATTCCTCAAAATCAGAAGAATCATTATCTTCATATGAAAGGTCATGTGTCATGTTACCATTACATACTCATCATATGCTGCATTCTTTATTGTATTTTGATCTATTTTGAAGTATGAGTATAGAAAGTAAATAATACCGTGATTTTATCACTATTATCATGAGATCATCCTCATATTCTTTTTTTCCCACATATTGAAATAGTGGGTTATTTTATAGTGATCCCTTAGTTTTTCTTTATTAACATTGGTAGAAAGAATTATATGAGCATGTACATTTTTTCTATTATTGAATTCTATTTTTTATAAGGCTAAACATTTTGTTGGGGAGTTCTTGACATTAATTGCTTTCTTATTTAATTCCAACAGAAACATGGCATTTTCAGTGTGTGAACACTAAAGGTGAACAAGATCCAGGTGCTCTTAATAGAACCTGCCAACAGCTAGAGAAGCCCAAACATGACACATCTTTAAGATGTAACAGTCCACATGAATGTTCTCAAGCCTCTGTCTGTTGTGGAGGAAAATGTAGATCCCATGAAGGAGTTGCAACCTGTCCTATTGGTACACTGTAAGTTTTTATTTTATTGTTTAGTTTATTTATTTATCTATTTATTTGTTTGTATTTACCTAGTTGTAGTATATAGAACCTAAGCTACACTTGTATGATTCTGTCTCTATATTTGCCCTGTTTTTCTTTCACTAGATGTACATTCTTTGAAATTTAAATCCATTCCAAGCATCTATACTTCTTTGGGGAAAACTATACTTTTTATATTCAAGCAAATTCCTTTTTTGCAATTTTGTTTTGTGTCCCCTGAAATAGCTAGCTTCTCCTTTTCTTCTAATAAATTCTCAAGTGATTTTTTACATCCACTCACTTCTTCCCTTACGCCTGTTTTCACTCTTCAATTCAAATTTTCAATCTCATTTACCTTCTTGAGATGTGTGTGTGTGTGTGTGTGTATTTTACCTAGTTGTGGTTTAAGGGAGGGGAGTAATCTCATGGCATCCCGTCTCTGCATCCCTTATCTAGTTTCTTCTTAAAAGCATGCACAGTGTGTGTGTGTGTGTGTGTGTGTGTGTGTGTGTGTGTGTGTGTGTGTGTGTATGTGTGTGTGTGTGTGTGTGGAGGGGGTTTCTGTATTTTAGTTCTAATGAACAAAAGTAATAACAATGGCTCAGACTGGTGGGGGCTGCAGCTGTTGGCTGTCAGGGTACTGGTGAAACGCTCTGTTCCGATGTAAATGAGAATCGAATCTCCTGAACAACAGTTACAGTATGAGCCCTACTGGTCTGTGCCTACTTCACTAGTTCCCACTTGATATGAGCATACGACTCTGTGCCAGCACTAGCAGTCAATAGGTAGTTTTAAAAGACGGTTGGATCAGAGTATGGATAGGGATGACAGGTGGGATGGCTAAAATATTGGATTATTCCAAGGGTGGGGGACAAGGAGCTGTCTCGTGTAGATCATTTAACTGGCCTCTTGCAGTCTCCCCATTTCTTATGTTCTTACGGAACTCGTGGAAAATGGACGCTGTTGTTGTGAATGGGGACATTTTGAGTTCAGAGGGGGCTTACGAATCTCTGATCTTGAGTGTTGTGGAACTTACTAAATAACTACAGTATATTGTTTGTTGTTTTATTAAAGATGACATGATTTTTTGTTCACCCCTGTCTGTTTGATTTTAATAAGTTCTCATCTTAATCAAAGAATGTCAGCATGAGGCTTAATGATATTTGGGGGGAAATAAGATGCATCATGTTTTGTTCTAAGGTTCTGTCCTGCCTCCAATGCCTGTGTGCGGCTAGGAAAGCAGTGTGGCAAGGTTTGCCCCCCTAAGCATGTCTTCTGTTCAACCTCTTCAAAATGTGTCCTTTGGAGTGCATGTGATATTGGTAGGTATCTAGAAGTATATTTTGTTTGTATTGTTAATGTTCTTGGATTTGAACAAATATTTTGATCATTCATTTAATCTTAGAAATATTTTTTTTTAATTTTGTTTTACTAGTCAGCTGATCTAAAAATTCAATTCTCATCCTATACGTGCCACTTTTCAGTACATGCACATCTACATACATGCCTGTACATAGTACATGTAAATATTTATATACATATATACATATCCTCCTATTACTTACATTTTGTTTTCTACGCCAGGTAATTACATAATTGGAGCTCCATGGACAATGCCAGACATCAAGTGGGTGTCAGCAATGAGTAATAACAGTAACACGTGGAAGGAAGTGCTGCTCTCAGAGACCTTCAAGAGTGCTGCTACTGGATCCCAGAACAGATCTCTTGTGAGTGTTAGGTTGAATAAGAGTAATATTCATTAGCATCTTTGATTTCATTCTACTTGCTTGCATACTATTTTGTTATGTGCTAAGGTCCAAGTATTCCTGATATACCTTTCATGATAATTCTTTTACTAGATCTGATATGTTTTGTTTTTATATGAGTTATTTTTTATATTGCTTTTCTATATGGTTAATCCTCTTGACATAGAAACATTCCACCAGACTTTTTACACGTTAATGGCTTATATCACCTCAATATCCAATCTTTCTGTTAGAATTAACCCTCATCATTCATTTAACTTTAAGATCATTAAGTTTAAGTAGGAGAAATATTCAAATTCAGATAATTAATTATAGTGGGAGTGGATATGCATAGCAAAAGTTTTATATTTCTTTACATCAATTTTCTTTCACATTTACTTATTTATATACCACAGATTTTCATCATAACAAACTTCACATCTGCATATGGAAATTGGTATTTTCGGCAACACCAAAGTTCTCCTTGGATACCATTGGAACTCACCTCTGAGATCACCCCTGCTCACTATCTTCAATACCAACCTTTGCCCAACCTTTACGAATTTGGGCTTGACTATATCAATATGACTGAGACAGGTAAGTGCCTGAACAACTCAAAATAATATTTCTGAAATTTTAGAATATGCTTACTGTAGTGGTAATATTATTTACGGGTCTTTTACTTTTCACACAGTCCTCAGATACAAACATTCGATACTGTTCTAATAATCCCAGTTGCTTCATCTTCAATTTCTAGTACATAAATTGATAGTACCTTCCCAGCCCTAGATGCTGTATGTGTGGGACAGGCTAGAATCCCGTCTTCACATTTGTTCATCTAATGCAGCTCAAGGGGAAAACTAGAGAATCGGGAGGTTAAAAAATAATGAACAATTGTACTTGCCAGACTATCAGCGACTATACTACTGGATTTTTACTGTTATTATGAGCTAATTGGTTTAGTTTGGAGTGAGTCTTGGATGATCAAACACATGCTTGGACAAAATAGGAGATATGGGCCCCAAAAAAGTGTTGATGGAATGTCTCAAAATAATATGAAAAAAATCCATCAAAGTTAATTTTAGAAGTGACTTATTGGACAGTGTGGCTCGTCATTATCAGATTTGTCACCTGGTTGCCCAGGATGAAGAATTGCCACCTCAATCTTCTTGATTCTATCCAGATCATTAATGAGAGACACCGATGGCACTTCTCAATGGGCTTTTGCTTGCTTAGCATGAGCTGTTTGCAATTGTAGTGTATTGCAACCTGTTTATTTCTTGTTTACTTATGAGGATACACTCTCAGTGTGAGGTAAAGCCATAAGTCAACATATAAATTTTGACAGTATATCAAATTTAGCCTCATTATTGCCATCTTTGATTTTGCTAAGTTCATGCCAGAAGTAAGAAACAAAAATCAGATTAATATGTTATTAGCTTAATCAGTTCCATTTAACTAAGTATTCATGTATGTGTATGCAAACACGATTCTTTATTTAGTTTGCATTTGTTTTTTTAGATACAGGAATTAACAGAACAGTGGTGCAGCTTGTGGCTCCAGAATCTCCTACAATTCAAATGAAGAAAGTTGTCTCTACAATCACCACAGAAGAAGATGTTCCAAAGGATTTCTCACTCTGGAGCATCATTAATGTGACATGTAATGACACCCATTACTGGAAAGTATGGATGCAAGCAGCTGGTGAGTCAATTGGTAGTATTGTTTAAACCATGATCACCATATATGTGGAAAATCGTGGAGATACTCAGTAGATAATGACGCTTTTTTTTTTTTTATCAATGGATCTTACTATGGCTGCACAAGAAAAAAAAATTTGTGTTGAAATTGAAAAGAATACAGAGAAGAGTAACTAAGATTGTGCCAGATTTGATTTTACTTAACATGTGAGGAAATTTTAAAAGAAATCCAAATGAAAACTTTAAAAAGAAAGAAGAGAATTAATTACAATATATAAATTGGTGAACAATGTGGAAAAGAAAAGAAAAGGAGAGGCTAGTTGTATAAGGGGACACAAGAAAACATTACAAAAAGGAATTCGCTTCAATGATACTAAAAAGTACAGGTTTCCCTTGAGTAGTATATATACATACTTGGAATGGACTAAAGGAAAAGATGATAATGACAAAGAATGTACAATAACTGAAGGATAAAACTGGACAATTATTGATATAGGGATGGGATCACATGGGGCCTTGTATACTACAGCCAGGTAAATACACACACACACACACACACACACATAGATACGTATATACATAAATGCATATGTGTATATATATATATATATATATATATATATATATATATATATATATATATATATATATATATATATATATATATATATATATATATATGATTTTATAATTTTTTTTCTATTTTTTCAACAGATTTTCCTAAACAAGCTGCCAAAGCCAATCTTCTGCAATTCAATTCTAAGAATGTAATGTTATGGGTGACATTGCTCCAAAGTCCAGGTCTCCAGAATAATATAGGTGAAGATGGAGTCATGGGAAGAGGACTGAAGCTAGAGTGGGTGAAAAATTCTGGTTCCTTAGATGAGGTTTTGGCTGACCTCTACATTTCTCTAAGCAAAGGGAGAGAGTGAGTATTGAAAATATGTAACATAAATTAACCGGAGAATTTTTTATGCTTTCCTTGGATTAACATAAGTGACTTCAAAAGAAAGACCAGAAATATTTTTGTCTGTCAAATAAATGTGTCATGGCCTGGAAATCCAAGGGACAATAGCTGCTATAACTTTTTCTCTGGTCAGTGGCGGTGGATGCATTTGTGGGATTTTGACTTAAGCAGCTCTTTTTTTCTCTACTTATTTGACAAGACAATTATTGAAAATCATCTGCAAATAAAGTTTATGGTAAGCTATTAAATCCTCAAATATTTGTTTCCCAAAATATGCTTAGCTATGTATAGTGTGCATCTGGAAATGTCCTTGTAGTAATGTTACATACCGATTTCTATATGTCATCTAAAATCTAAGAAATGGATACGTGGAATGGTCTAGCAACTTCTAAGAAAGGAGAGAGATTCTAATAGCTGATAGATAAGAAAGTTTTTTATTTTTTATTTTGTCATTTGTAAGTATCACTTCTTGCAGCTTAATCAAACTTCATATGTGATTTTGTATTCAAGTTTCTTATTCATTCATTCATTCATTCTCCTATCTACAGATGGTTTCGAATGAGTCCCCTGAAGCCACTGAAGCTACCTCTTGTGTCTTGTGATAAGGTGCAGAATATCATGGTGAAGGTACAACCAATCCCTAATGCATATGGCACCAGTGTTCTGCGGTTTTCTGTATATCCCTCTACCTCATCAAAGCTCATCAATGACTCAACAAATATATCTGACAATGAAGAAATTAATGATATACTTTTGGAGGTGAGTATTGAATGCTGGCTTGATTAAAGGAAGAAAAGCGTTGTTAATTGCCTGACACAATCATTGATATTTATACATAAGCTCCATTAAATTCAGTAACTAACCAAATAAACGGTAAGAAATCTAATAGGTACAGTATATAGTGTAGTCCCCCAGGATTCTGTACCTAGCCTATTACTTTCCATTATCTATGTAAATGATTTGGATTCTAGGATAAGTAGCAATTTTAGTAAATTTGCAGATGACACTACAACACTCAAAACATCATTGTTTATCTTATATGTGCCAGAATTTCTAACTTTGATAATCATGTAACGAGTGTAAAATATCGATTATATATACTATAGAAGAAAATTTTTTATTTGTCTCAAGATGATATATCCCATAAAGGTAGAGAGTTTACGTATTATTTATTTTGTTTTTGAGATATTTCTTGCTCTATTACTAATGATGGTGACTAAAAATGTTCCTGAAAGTTTATCAGTCAGTTTAGAAATCTAGTAAAGATTTTTTTTCTTGCATACCGAACTGTATGTGTAAAATTAAGTCAGCAGGTGAATGTGGCATCTTTTTTTCCAGAGATTCCATTTGTGAAACAGGGTAGGGAATGCATCTCTCAATTCACTGTGTAGTGTAGAAGGTGACTTAAAGGAATGAGGGCAGAGGGATAGAATCTTTTACCCTGGTATAGCACATCTTTACTAAAACTAAATGCAGAAAGTCTTCAGTAATGAACCAGAAATACACATATGTACATTTATCCTTGGTTTTAATTTTAGGTGACAAGTGTGAATGATTTACCAGTGGCCAGAACCTACCCTAAATTTAGCAAGATTCCAGCTCTCAAGCTGGGTCAGCTAAATAATGGGGTTGGTGTAGAGACTTATGCAGATGCCTTCTTCCAAGATCCAGAGAATAGTGTCTTGGGCATTGTTATCCTGCAAGCATTGAATGGTCCTGATGGTGACAAATGGCAATATTCTGTCAATGATGGCAAAACCTATAATGATGTGAGATTGCACATATATTTATTTCAAATATTTTTTTCTGAATTCTATTGTTGATTAACTATTAATTGAGTTTTGTGTTATGTATGCAAATTTCTGCTGATATAAGTATTCCCCTTGCATTGATGAAATCTTATAATATGAAAATTTATTTTTGTATATGATATTAGTATCGTTTATATTTGTTTGCAATATTCTAAAAGAGCCATAATATACCAACATATATTTGCCATCCACAGATAATTGATCTACAGGAGAATCCTTTTGCTATTCCACTTTCGGCTCGAGAAGCTCGGCAAGGTCCAGTCCGCTGGAGGAAAGAAATTGAAAGATTCAACTGTAATTTTAATGGCTTCATCAAGTAAGTATGCAAATATTGAATCATAGACTTGTATTGAGTGCATTATTATAGAACCTCATATCTTGACCTTGTAGGACTACACACTGTATTCATCTTCAGAATGCTTTTGTGGAGCAATGGTATTTAAACGAGTGTCTTGATGATGAGGATGATAGCATTCTTTTACTTGATGCTACAACCTCTTAATTATCTAGGGTCACAGTAGTTATAATCCTTTGTTTTCTTAAATCATACACAAAAAAATTGGTCAAGTAATCAATCTAAAAGTCAGTTTCTGTAATTGCCAAAGAGTGCAAAGTAAAACACATGTTAAGGGGTTCTACGAGTTGGTGATACAATAGAAAAGTATATGAAGAAATTTAAGAAATTTTAAACAAAGGTTCAAGTATGAAGGCTAAGAAAAATCTTGGCAATGGCTTAGAACAACTTTTTGCTTTGGGTAAAGCAGGAGGTGCAGATGGCTTATCCAAATCATTGTGTCGGTGACTTAAAGAATCAAGACAGTCAGTTAGAGGAGGAGAGTTGATGAGACAAAAAGCTTTAGACTCCACCCTGTTATGTTAAGTAAAGCTGTGTGAATTGAACTGCCCCAGACATGAGAACCATACTCCATACATGGATGAATAAGGCCCCTGTATAGAGCAAGCAACTGGGAGGGAGAGAAAAATGGAAGCAAACGCCATAGGACACCTAACTTTCTGGAAGCTGGCTTTGATTCTCAGAAGGCTTACAGTCTGGATGGAGTCCTTCTTGTTGTTCTCAAAAACTGTGTTTCCAAACTTACTCCCTGCCTGGTCAAACTCTTTCGTCTGTGTTAGGCTAGGGTTGACTTTTGTCGTATTGGGGATTGACTGGGAAAGATCTACGCATGTGTGAATTGCTCTAAGGAAAATAGATCACAAGGGTTAACCCCAATAATGGGATTCAGCTAGTTTGCACTGGTTAGTAAGAACCTGTTCTTGGAATTTCATTAATCCATAGAACCAGTTGTTAGTTTAAATCAGGAGTTCTCAGTCTTTTTTTTCCCATGGACACCTTTTACTTATAACTTATTTTGGTAGACCCCTCAAAGATCTGTTACTGGCTTTTGATAGTCAAAACCTGTTGTTAGTGAGACCTGTAGTGAGAGAACCTGTTCTTAAAATGTTTGAATCCCACCACTGGTTGACCCCACTGTTTATGGAAATGGCAGAAATTAGCAGAACTACAAAATTTACTTGTAAGATTTTTCCACAATCGTAGTAATGTTTTTCAGCACTGGAAATGGGTAGTAGTGCGAAGTGATATAATTTGTAAAAATGTATTCACAAATTTTACATATTTCTTTCTGCAATGAAAATAAGCAGCAGTATTTCAAAGTAATAAATGTAAGTTTTATGTATTTTTTTAATTAATTTTTCTCCTAATGTTTAGTAATATTGACAACTTGTCAGTAAAACATAAAGATTTATTCATATTTTTCAACTTAATTTTTCAGCAATATTGACAGCTTACCATCGGCAAGTGAGGATAATGTATGTTTTAAGGAAGCTAGGAAACGAATGGGCAAAAGGTTGGGTTCAGCTAGAAGAAGTAGCTCCAGCACAAGAATCAAGACACAGGCTGTGGACACGGCAAGGGTAGCAGAGTTTGGATACTTTGGCACAGGCAACCTTAGCTTAACAGGGTCTAGTAGAAAGGTTTGTTTGCAGTTCTGGTAGAAAATGTATTATGTTGATATGAAATATGTTTCAAGAAATGTTTTGTAATGCTGAAGTTTTTCTAACAATGATTTCCACTTTATTACATGGGATTATTTCAACTTTCCCTGAATTACTTTTTTTTTTCCAGTTTAAAGCTCTATATATGCCTCCCAAAACTTTGCTGAGATACAACACATCTCATGATTCTTGGACTAAGGAAGTAGCATTCAAGAATTCTCGGTTGGTGTTTGTCATCCTTGACACCAATAATACTGACCTGTCTCTTCGTCAAGTCAAATGGATGAACATCAGCTTGAAGGAAGACTTAGGAGTGAGCATTCATTGGTCTTTGAATAAAACTTTTATTTGAAATCATCATCATCATCATCTCTTTTCCAAGAGCACCAGATAAACATATTGATTGTAGAAAATGGTACAGCAGACATCAGATTTGAAATTTTGCCAGATACCATCATATGTAACCTGTATAAAATGGAAACCCTGATTGTCTGTGTCTGTGTTTAAGTGAAAACAAGCTTTAGAATACGAATGTATAGTGTTCGTTTGGCTGCCATGTTCCCTTCTGGGTTATGGTATTGAGCTTTAAATCCATCCAGAGTGACATCACTGCCAAAATCATATCTGGCAATAATTCTAAATGGATTTTGAATATGTTATATCACATTTTAAAGAATGTCCCTTAGCACTAACTTTGTTGTCCTCAGCGAAATGGCCTTGGGAAAGATCCAGTAATGACAGCCATGACATGGCAAGACTGCACAAACCAAACTTTGGAGATGCTGCCACCTCGCATAATGGATGCCTGTGGCCAGTGTGGTGGAAATAATAGCACTTGTACTGACTGTGCCGGTGTCCTCAATGGAAGTAAGTGCATGATTACACTATCAGTGAACCGTGTCCATGTTATATATAAATACAATGCAAAAAAGAAAGGGATGGATAATATATGCTGGAAATTTATCATGTTTAGAATTTACGGAATGTGATACGTATACTAAAATAAGTAGTCTTACTTAAAAGAGTTCTTCATGTTTATGATGTGCTATGCTGCATAGTTCTATTAATCTATATTGAGCACCTATTTGGATAATATTCTAAAGAAGTTGGCGGTCTGCACATGCGAAACTACTTTCCATAGTAAAGATCCATATTACCTATGCTGTCTATATTCTGATAAACAATTTTTTCTGATAGATTATTGGTGTAATTTGAATGAATCTGACATTTGTTTTCTTGCAAATCACATTTTTTTCAAGACCTTTGTTGCATCCTTAATTATGTTTTCTGTTGTCTTAATTACTTTTATTATTTCCTTTTCCATGTTTTCCTTATCTTCTATTCCTTGTTGCTTTAATGTTTCTTTGAAGCTAATTTCCTCTTTTTCTTATTTCCGAATTTTCACTTAATTGTCAACAAAATCCTTAACTTCATTCCTAATTTTCTGTTTAGCACATCCTTGGGTCCTCTTTACGTCCTCATTTTCACTCTTCAATTTCTCAATCTTTTTCACTCTCTTATCATTTATTTTCTTAAGATTGTCAATTTCTCTCATTAACTCTGTTCTTTCCTTATTCCACTCAATCCTTTCTTTACCACTTGCAGTAAATTTCATTTCTCTCCCATCATTTACCTTCTCAAGGTTCTCAATTTCCTTCCACAGCTGAATTAAATAAGTCATTTTTCCATTCAGTAGGCAAATGAAACATCCTCTCAGCTGATTCTTTACATCCACTCACCTCTTCCCTTACTCCTCTCATTTCTATTCTTGTTTTGTCTCTTTCTGCCTCAATTTTTCTCAATCTCACCATAGTTGTAGAAACATCCACGTCAGAATTGCTGAAACCTTTAAAGGCCAGGGGAGAGTCAAGTCTCCTCTTAGCCTTTCTCATTTTTTTCTAGTCTTCCACTATGCACAATATTTTCCTTCAATATTTTCAGTTTCCCTATAACTCATTTTCTTGATTAGTAAGAAACAGAACCTATTTACACTAGCTCAGATCCTGTATTACAACAGTAGATGCGATTGTTTACACTACTACTGCCTTATACAATGCATCAGTTTACGATGTTTCGTGAATACGATCAATCTGTAATACTACCCCTTTTTTATTTATGATCACTGTGTACTCACATATACAATCAATAGCCTTAGTGCATCATATTTCTACAGGCATTTGCTTACGATTACAGTGCGCTGATGACTCAGTAGTAAACTCGCACAATTTGGCAGCCCAGTCTTTCCTGCACCATGTAATGTTACAGTAAATATTGTGATCATAAAACAAATTTCACGTCAATATTTAACTGACGTCACAGCGGTACCCAATGAGACGCTCTACTACCATTCCACCACCAGTTCTGATTCTACCTCCCCTCAGTCAACACGTCAGGTGCTTTGCTTCTCCCTGGTTGAAGTTTGCTTGTGAAGTTTTCTCCTATACAGTCCTAAGTTGACTGTGGGTGAAATATATCTGGATCTACGGATGCATTTACTGCCATATGTATTATTTACTATGCAGATTGGAGCTGTGGGTTGGTTCCTACCGCCCTAGCAGACAACATATGGTGTTTATCTGACTTCGCTTCTCCCTGGTTGAAGTTTGCCTGGGAAGCTTTCTCCTATACAGTCCTAAGTTGACTGTGGGTGAAATATATCTGGATCTACGGATGCTTTTACTGACGTATGTATTATTTACTATGCAGTTTGAAGCTGTGGGTTGGTTCCTACCGCCCTAGGAGACAACATATGGTGTTTATCTGATCCTCTCTGTCTCTCTGGTTGCGCAGTTTAACGTCGCCACCCAGGCGTGAGGCGTCCCTCTTCTACGTCCTCGAGTAGCAAGAAGCGTGGGAGCTTGGAGAAGGACGACTTAGATAATTTTGCTAAGAGGAGTCGGTTTTTGGTAGATATATCCACACTCCCTCCTCTAGCTTGCGTTTTTCCGCCTTCATGTGTTAGGCCCTCACGTCAGCTGAGCGCTCTCCCGTGCCTGGAGAGGATGTTAGTAACTTGTTTATCTGTGTCCATTACTGCTGCATTATTACGGTGACACTGCTGCACCATTACGATGGCACTCTGCAACATCTTTATGGTGGCACTCCCAACACAGTGATGGGGCTCATTAACATGAAAATAATGGTAAATTTACAGTGTTACACCAGCCGAGCCCGACATTGTTCTTGTGTTGCTTGATTAAGACTTTCCAACTTCACTTTTTATCTAACTTAACCTAACCTATAAAAATTTAACCTAACGGTGGGGGTTAGGTCGGCCTCCGTGGTCAGTTGTTAACACAATAAAGACATACTTATTCTCTGAGTGCTACAACCTTGATGACATGACTTCGTGATTCATATGCTTTTTGATAAAATCATATGTGAACGGTCCTGCAGAGCGCCATTGGCTGAGTGGGACCTGTTAAATAACAACAACAAGTAACAAGTAAGTAACAATTTACATCTGATGAACGAAGTCATTGTGACAGAAAAGCAATAGATGAGTGTGTTATATGTGCAAAACACACCCTTTAACGCCTAGGTGACCTTCATAATGAGACGGGTGTAACACTGTAATAACACCTAAGTAACTTGTGCTAGTGAGGGAAAGTGATGTGTTAGATACACTCAAAAGTGATTCCCAAAGTGACCTGACCTAGGAATGGAAGCAGCTGTTGCTTTCTTGCCATATTAGTACCTTGGCAAGTGCTACTTCCAGTCCCGGCCTTTTTTAGGCCAGCAGCCTCCCCAGGAGAGGGGAATGCATGGGCCGAAGCTGCAGTGACCTCTCCAGTGAGTTCCGGGTTTCCTCCTTTAGTTAATACACCTGATAACTTTAGAGGGTGTAAAATTTTCTCTGCTAACCTACTGTGGGGGTCTCATGCAGGATCCTTGGATTCATGATGTGGTGAAGGGAAAATTTCTAGAATTTGTGTTCATACCTCTTCAGATTGTGCCTCCACGTCCTCTCACCCTGTCTCAGGCGGATGATCAGACCCTGAACGATGCCTTATATCAGTTCCTCAAACAGTCAATAGTGGAGCCTTGTTTACCTGAAGATCACGGTTTTGTTTCCCATCATAAAGCTGGTTCAGGCTGGCGAGGGTTATTCTAAACTTGATGGACCTTAATGTTAATCTGCCTTATATTCTTTTTTTCTTTTTTTTTTAAGATGGACACTCTGAAGGATGTGATTCCTTTATTCCTCCCTAACTGTTTTTTTGTTACAGTTGATTTCAAGGACGCCTATTATTCAGTTTATGTTAGGCCTGAGGATAGGAAGTGGCTTCAGTTTTGGTGGAAGGGCTGCGCTTTTAAATTTACTTGTCTCCCTCAGGGGTTAACTTCTGCTCCTCGCACCTTTACAAAGTTACTGAAACCTGTCCTCTCCCACCTTCGGTCCCTTGGAATGGTTGTGGCTTGTTATTTAGATGACTGTCTTTTTATTGCTTCATTGGTAGAGGCCTCGCGGGCCCAGGTGAGCTATGCCTTGCACTTCTTCATTCTCTGGATCTCACCATCAATGTGCGGAAGTCAGTCCTGGAGCCTACCCAGAAGGTTACATTCCTTAATGTGGTTCTTGACTCTGTTTCCTTGACTTTGCCCTCCTGTAGGAGGGAGCACATCAGGGAAAAAGGTTTGCTTCTCCTCAACAGAGATATCACCTTACAAGACTTGTCCTCTTTTATTGGTTTAGCGGTGGCTTCTGAGCCTGCTGTAGAGTTAGCTCCTCTCTGTTACAGGTACCTAGAGATTATTCGTATCAGGGATCTCTCTCGGTCCTATGGCAATTATAATTCCTGCGTTGTTTGAGATGCTCGCTCTTCTTCTCCAACATGTTAGCTGTTTACAGATGCCTGCCTGACTGGCTGGGGTGCTTCGATGGGGGACTTTACAACTGGAGGTCACTGGGCCCACAAGGAGCTGGATCATTTAAACTCTTTGGAGTTAACGGCCATTCTGTTGGGCTTACAGTCACTTTGTCGGGATAAGAATGGCTCATATTAGGCTTCGCTCTGACAACACCACTGCGGTTGCATGGATTGATCATTGTGGTAGCAAACGACCTACACTTCATGCTTTTACAGAACAGTTTTTTGAGTGGGCTGCTTCTAGGGATATTATTTTGTTGGCATAGCATGTACAGGGTTTATACAATGTGACAGCAGACACAGAGTCTAGAGTCAGTAGGATGGATGGTGAGAGGATGTTATAGCCGTGTATTTTCAGGATGGTTTGTCAGCGTTTTTATACTCCTGATATCAATCTTTTTGCTACACAGATAAATGCTCAGTTACCTGACTATGTTTCTTGGAGGCCAGACCCATCTGCTATGTGCATTAATGCCTTTACCTTGGATTGGGGTGGGAAGAGTTTATATGCTTTCCACCTTTCAGTGTGATATCCAGGGCTCTCCGGAAACTGCAGGACTACGGGCGACGGCGCTGATGATTTTCCCACTGTGGCCAACTCAGGTGTAGTTTCCGGCGGCCCTTCAAATATTGGCAGCCGATCCAGTCTTGCTTCCACGCTGTCCTCTGCTTTTACCGCAACAGCTAACTCTTGCACACCCTCGGGCTCGGGGATTGGTCTTGACAGCGATGGTGCTCTCCAGGCAGCGTTCACACGTCAAGGCCTTTCGACAGAGGTTGCCCAGTTTATCCTTCGGTCCTGGAGATCTAGCACGAAGGCTCAATATGGGCTGTGTATCAACAATTGGCTGTCATTTTGCCTCGGCAGGGAAGTGGATCCGTTTCTACCACCTGTGTATGTCCTTCTGGACTATCTTTTGTCAGAATTTAAACGGGGGACAGGCCGTGGATACAGAAACTCTCTATGAACACTATCTGGTCTGGCATCTCTGCAGTTGCTACTTTTGATGGACGTCCTGCGGGACAACATCCTTTAGTTTTCCGTTTCATGACTTGGGATCCTCAGCTAGTTCTGGATTAATATCTGCAGTCTGGGTCCCACGGAGGATTTATCCTTTCCTTAGTTATCCATAAAATTGGTCGTTTTTATGTTCTTGTTGACTGGCCAACGTAGCCAGACCTTGCATTTGCTGGACACAAGAAATTTGTTTGTCTCTGAGACTCGGGTTGTTTTTGGAATTGGCGATCTGGTGAAAACTTCCTGTCCTGGGGTCCTTCTGTCAAGGGTGGTCTTTGAGGCTTACCCGTATGACAACTGCTTATGCGTTGTGCACACCATTGAGCATTATCTTGATAGGACAACGACCTTCCGAGGAGCGCTTACTGGGTTTTTCTTGACGACACGACCTCCAGTACGGTTGGCCTCTCGTGATACTTTGCGTCGTTGGGTGAGAGATGTAATGGGGGCTGTTGGCATTGACCTTACTATATTTTCTCCCCATTCGACTAGATCTGCATCGTCCAGCAAGGCGGCCCTGGTTTTGCCGTTATCTACGAGTGTCTCCACCATTGGTTGGGCCAGGGAGTCGACCTTTACGCAACACTACCAGAAGCCCATCGCTCAGCATGGACAATTTGCGAGGGCAATTTTGTCATATAATGTTTGGCCTTTTCCTCTGCTCAGGGTTTAATGTGACGGTTCTTTGACCCCATTTTAGGTATGGGTGATAGGTGATTTTTCTTTCCATGTTCCTGTGGGACTGTGTTTCACTATTTTTTTGATAATTGTTAATGTTTTCTATCTTCTGAATTACAGTGTTGTGCTTTACTTTGTTCCTATGGATTTTCTCTTTCACGGCTCCATACTGACCCTTTTTCTGAAATTTGTGTGATTTGGTAGGTTTTAGGAACCTCTCTAAAGCTCTCATTGAGTACCGCTGTGACGTCAGTTAAATATTGTGACGTGAAATTGTAAGATTAAACGAGTACTTACCAAGTATGAAGTTTGATCGTAATTTCACGAACATTTAATGACGTCACAGTGGTGCACAATGCCCTCCCTCCCTGCCCTATCTATTCACGGAGCTCACTTTGGGGCATGGGCTCTCAGCGGTAGTTGGTGGCTGCTTCCTAAAACTTACTCTCTAAACGGACTGATGGTGGAATGGTAGTAGAGCGTCTCATTGTGCACCACTGTGACGTCATTAAATGTTCGTGAAATTACGATCAAACTTCATACTTGGTAAGTACTCGTTTAATCTTACAATTTTTTGTTATGTATACTACCAATGTACGGTACAGGGATGGTTTCCAAATGTCCAACAAGCTCTACTTTATCTGAGGTGAAGCCACAAAGTGTGTGAGAAAAAGTTTGCCTTGAAATGAAGCTTAATGATATCAAGCGGCATCACGGTGGTGAGGGAGGTAACTCCATTGATCATTTTTCAAGATCTAGTATTCTTGTAGTTTATTATGAGTGTTCATACAAGGGTATATAGTTTATCTTCATATGCATCTTCCTTTGCAGATGCTACAATTGTTTGTGAAGAGTGTGTTGGAGGTACTACAAACAAGGTTCGTGAAAAGGACTGTGCTGGTCAGTGTGAGATGAAGAACCACCTTGTTGACATTAATGGAGAAGAAAAGTGTTTAGCAAAAAATATCACATCTTGTGATGGCTCACGAACATCTGGTGCTTACATTAATAGGTAACATGAATGTATTGCATGATGTGAAAATTAATGTTGTTATTGCATCATTTTTCTGCTCTGCCTCCTCATTCAATTCTTTAAATTTTTGTCTCCTCTTCATTCAGACTTCTTAATGAACACATCTTTATATTCGTCTATATCCCTGCGTTGGTAAGTCCTCGCTAAGATCTTTTTCTGTTGCAGTCTGTGTTTTAAGTCTTGGTTTGATTAGTCTAACACCTCTTTCAATATATGGACCTAACTTCATTACTTCCTCTACTCCCTCATCAAATTTAGTATCCTCATCCTCATCATTTAGTTGTTTTAGTATTTCCTTTATGCTTTTAGTTTCTTCTTTTTCTCTTCATTTTCATATGTATAACCTTTTCTTTCAATTCATATATTATTACATTGTTTTTTTTTTCTTCTCTGCAGTGTCTTTGGCTATGTTTGTATGAATACATATGTTAATGATGCCAATACTACAAAATTAGAAAAAAAAAGTTTTAGATTTATTGTACAATTATTTTGGTTCCTTTGAATTGCATCTAGACTTTGACACAACTTTCATAATGCAGTTAGTTTAAAAAATAAATCACTCATAATAATTTTGATTTGTAAAATGTTTGATACCATTTTTCCAACATTATTATTTTTTGGTTAGATAAGGGAACATTTTTAGTACAACATTAAATGTATGAAGAGGTTGTCAAAAGTATTTTCCTTTTATGTGGTATTACAATTTTTTCTTGAACACTTTCATCACTTATCAGATGCGGAGTTTGTGTTGGTGGTACCACAGGACTACAGGAGAATGAGGCCATGGATGATTGTGACGATTGTTATGGAGAAAAAAATACATGTTTTGGATGTGATAATGTTCTACGCTCTGGGAAAATTTGGGACAGATGTGGGCTGTGTCTCAAGCCTGATAGTCTTCTGTTTAATAGTAAGTAAATTACAGGAAAAATGCTGTTCCTCCTCCTTTACAGGACATTGGTGAATGACCTCTGTTGCTCTTTTTATATATACTGATACTGATCATTTGAAAATTTCAATATCAAAGTTATTTTTTTATGATTCGTGACTTGATTCATTCTTTATATAAATGATGTTTCATAATCTAATGAAGTAATTTACGAAAGTTCTAACTGATATATTATGTAATCCATACAGATTGTTTAACCTTGAGAGCAACTACAGAGGTTTTGGATGCTGCTGTAAATGATATTGCTGATGCCAACATTGTGTCACGGTCATCAGGTTCTAATGGTAAGTTCTGGTTGGATCAGTGTTCTCACCACTACCACATGATAAAATACACATGGAGACATCACCATCATCATATAAGGAAATACAAACTCACATATTCGTCAGGACTATAAATAACTTTTTTATTAAAAAGGAGCATGAGTGAAGAAGACAAAAAATTAAAGAATTAAAGGAAGAGGCAAATCAGAAAAAAATATATGAGAATGACAGAGGAAAAAGTTTTTTGGAGTGATGGACAACAAATTAAGGAAATGGTATATAAAGAACATGTTAAAAAGAAAAAGAAATAGAACATTAGTATAGATACAAAGATCATCATCGTCATTATTATCATGGCAGCATTTATATGACTTTGTATAAGCTGATTCCATGGTTTTAGGACCTGTAATTAGTAAAGAATTACTGAAGTGCAATTCTTATCATTTCTGCAAAATACTTACTCATGATATTCAAACCAGGTGGGCAAGGTTATCTGAAGAGGCAGCTACGATCCCTCCTGACTGTAAAGGCCCAAGTGACCGGACTCATTTCCAAGAGGTATAAGGTGGAGTGTTGGCTTCAGGCTGACAGTGACCAGGTGAGCACAGTCACAGCTTTTTTTCATGATAACTTAATATTGGGTTTTAAACTCAATTTTTTTTGTGCAAATTTAATTGAAATATTACTATTGAAACTCATTGTTCTCTATGACTAATATTTCAATAAACTTTCTTGTTGATTGGCTACGCCGTAAATATCTTCATATTCCTTTTCAGTTGTCTTGTTGCAAAATTCATTTAAATAGGTTTTTCTCAGATACTTTTCTTAGATACATTGTTCTATATACAGGTTGTGTTTCTCCAACACTTACACAAACACTTTTCTATTGTTTTAGTGAATTTAAGAATTAAGTGATACCTTGTTAGCATTTTGTTTCAAACTCAACCCAACATACCAGAGAACCAGTTCATTAAAAGTGGATGAATGATTAAAAAATATTTAGTACTTGACTATTAAAAGATGATGTCACAAGTGCTACAGATATTTGAAGAACAAAAGATTAGCACGTGGCTGCAGTGCTAAAATACTGCTTACTAAGCCCCCAGAAGCAAAACTCCTTAACAATGCCCATCTCTTTTAATTTGGATTGAAACAAAATTTCTGGATTTGAACTAAAAAAAAAATCAGCTCCTTTATGTCTCTAAGCTCATTTTCATTATTTCTATTTTTCTGTAAAAGAACATGAAAATAAATAAATAAATATATATATATATATATATATATATATATATATATATATATATATATATATATATATATCTTTTAACATCATGTTAAACCAGAAAAACATATTTTAGACTTGTAAAACGAGTTACCTGTAGTACACGCTCACATGAACAAACAAATAAACAAGTAATTATGCCTCTCACTGTGATATATTTCCTGCTCATCTTTTTTTAGACAGCAGAGATCCAGTAACTCTGCTCTTTCTGTTGACGAGGAATGTAGAAATTAATCCTTGCTCATAAAATGCTTTATTATCTTGTTTTCTGGTTACATAGCAACACAATTCCATAAAATACAATAGCTTTTTCAAATAGTCATACATGATATATATGACTGCAATGATATATCAATTACTAGGCATATTAGTACAAGCCCTTGCTCTTTTGAATTAGAGCATAATTGAAAATTTGCTGTACTTGGCAAAAAGCATTTTTGGATAACACAATTGATATACATTTTCCTTTCAGATATCTAATGCCACTCGTGTGCAGTATGCTAATGGGCAGCTGAAAGCCACTTTCAAGATACTGCTGTCAGGCAATCAGACCTTCAAATGTACATTCACACCTGCAAAAAAAAAAGAGACATCAAGTGTAAGTTTTTAAATAAAATTAGAGACTATACAAATCAAAGGATCTAATACCACAGAACCAAAAGTCATGTCATCAAACAAATGTGTAAAAATGAATATTTACCTAGTTGTATTAAGGTTCCAGAATCTTCACACTCATCTTTAAGTCACCTTTCGTAACATAAAGGGATTGTGTTTTCTAAATCCTCGATTTACTACTGAAATTGACTTATGATGCCTAAAATTAAAAAAAAATTCTAGTAGGTAGTACTTCATGAAGATTTTGTGCATACAACCAGTGCAATGCTTTTAAGTGGGAATAAGTCTCATAAGGTGACTTGAAATAGTACATGCTTATTTTTCTTATGTAACTGACAATACGTATTCTATGTGGTGCTGCAGATGACCCTGGAATCCGAGACACAGGTAAATGTGGTCGATTCACGCACTGCCCTGGTGGTGACTGATGCTTCCCTAGTGGAAACCAGTAGAGACAGACAGGTAAGAGTAAAAATAAGAAATCTTTCCGATCTATTCCTCAGTGGTGCAGTGGTTAGTACTTCTGACTACGAATCCACTGGTCTGAGTTTGATCTTAGACGAGGGCAGTCAGCGCACAGCTCATCTAGCTGTTCATTCCGTCCCCCCTCCCTTTTTTTTTTTTTTTTTTTTTTTTTTTTTTTTTTTTTTTTTTTTTTTTTTTTTTTTTTTTTTTTTTTTTTTTTTTTTTTTTTTTTTTTTTTTTTTTTTTTTTTTTTTTTTTTTTTTTTTTTTTTTTTTTTTTTTTTTTTTTTTTTTTTTTGGCTTATTGAGGCACAGAGGGACTTGCCTCGCCTGTTATTTGGCATAGATTTTCTGATTTTTATAGTGACGCCTCAAATGTTCAGGTTCTCTTGTGAATATGTTGAGAACGTGCGAGGCTAATCACTGCTACAGCCTCGGATGCATATAAACGTTGTTAGTCCCGTCTGAGGACAGTATGGCAGCAATTTGGGTAGTCTTTGGCCACTCGGCGGTGATATCAAAGAATGAAAAATGGTCAGCGTATAACATGGATTTGGATCCGGGACCCTAGGCTCGCATACCTGAGTGCTAGACCACTATACCACCGCCTCCCCAAACGAGTTAGCCGATAAATGGGTACCTAGGGCAACCTAGGGAAGGTAAACTGTGAAAACTCAGATGTCACAGTGGCCGTGTCCCGATGTAACAGATTGATTTCCACCATGAGCTCAAAGACCGATGTGACAGGAGATGAGCGCCCACAGCCTCACATAGCTACAGAGTATGTCTGCACTTTGTCTTTTTTCCCATAGAATTATCTCTGGAGGATATTTCTGATGTACCTACAAAAACTAAAATGTGTTAATTTCTTACCTGCTTGACAATATGACACCATTCAGCAACTTTCGTGATAACATAATTGTAAGCCTGTAAGATTTTGAAGCTCAGCCTCAAAATGTGTGTATAGTTATGACATAGGAAAAAAACTATGCTCATTCTATCCCTTCTTCATATCTACTGTAATTTATCATGGCTTTGAATTTTTGGATACTCACATAATAGCATGGGCCACTTATATTTCTAGGTTGTTTTAGATATTTCTTCTTTCATATTTTGAAATAGTACTCAAGGTCCTCATGTCTTATGTATTGCCAGGTTATCCCCATTATTGATTAATGTGTATCTGCCCACCAGTAATTTGGAGAACTGGGATGACCAATTTATGTATTTAGAAAGACTTGCCTCTATCATGCGGCAGAAGACATATGCGATTGCTTTCTCTTGCTAGTTATCTGAATGCTATTAGTCTTAATTAAGAAAATTGTAATTTCTCCATTATGTACTTCTGAGGATATGTGTATTCACCAGATTTCTACTTTGCTTTTTGCAGGTCA
>JAXIVD010002002.1:59113-61613 GCA_036785275.1 Cancer borealis | reverse complement strand
TCGGACTTTTCGGAGGGAGTCATTGTGGTTCCAAGAATAATTCAAACTCTACATCAGAAGTTATATAAACTGTTAAATAGTGAATCCCAACATAAGTTTGCTGCAAAGAAGAAAATATGCTCGAGTGAAAGTCACACGAAGACTGGCCATTGAGAGGCAAAATCTTGCTGAATGGAAGTTAATTGTAAAGGAAAATCACCTTGTATCAGTGCACAAGTCTGTGTGTGCTGGAGGTAGAATCGCCTCAAGTTTACATTTAACTCAACAAGTTGCTGAAACTCGCCAGCCGCGCGGCTCCCAGTCTCAGTCGTCTACGCTGTCTGCTTCAAGAGCTCGTCTGGTGTGCAACTCGCTGGGAACATTGCCTCCCAAATCTGCTTTGGGCACTTCTGCAGTGTCCATCCCATTAGTGGGTGTCTTCCCTGGCTGTTTTCCCACTGCGCCTCGCCTTCCACAAACTCTGGCCCTTACTTCGCCTCTGCTGAACACTTTTCTCTAGTTTTTCTTTCTTTTTTATTCCCCACACCCTTCCTGGAGGCGAAACTAGATAGACTTTTCTTGCCCTTCTCTTAGCCGCAAGGCGAGGGAAGCGCACTACCGCAGTATACAATTGTTGCTTGGGACACACGTGACGGACGGGCGGGTGGAGGCGGGTGAGGGACGGGAAAAAATAGCTGAGGAACGGAAGGAATGGACTTGGCAACGAGAATGAGAAATTGATGGGGGGAAAGGCAAAGAATGATCTAAAGGTCATGGAAAGGAACCGTTTGTTGTTTTTCATTATAAGATCTTAGAAATGTATTGATCACTGCAGTTTCGTGCACGCACACGCACACGCACACACACACACACACACTTGCACATAAACACATATTTATATACACACACACACACACACTTACACACACACACACACACACACACACACACACACACACACACACACACACACACACACACACACACACACACACACACACACACACACACACACACACACACACACACACACACACACACAAACACACACACATAAACACACACACACACACACACACACACACACACACACACACACACACACACACACACACGCACACACACATGGCAAAGGTCAGTTTCAGAAGCACTCTGCATTGAATTACAAGCTGCTCTTCCCGTCCCTCAGTTTCTTCTTCCAATCTCTCATCAGTATCCCTGCCGAGCCTCAGCGTCTGTAGGAATGTGTTGTGTGTTACTTAAGTATCATTAGAAGACTTATGTTACCACCTGATGGTTTCACTAGACAAATGCCACCAAAATATAACCTTTATGGTACAAAGGAGTACAAAGGAAGAACAGCTGCAACAGTCCTACCGGACTTAAGGAGACTATCCGTGTGGTTATACTACTACTATAATATCTACTTAAAAGAAAGAAAAGGACAGCAAAGTGGAAGGTTCCCGCAACCCCACCAACCCACTCCTCTCTCCAGCAAAAATTGGCCGGAAGAGGAAGTGATACCATGTAGTATGGACTAATTAGCATGGGATTTGTATAGGAAAGTGAGAAAGCAGAAGTAATCTACGGCTATTGCTACAAATAAAAATATTTAGGACTGAAATATTCAATTGAACAGAATCTAAGTACTTGTAAGTTTTTTCTTAGACACTAATATTGTGATACCGTTAACTATTTGCGCTGGTAGAGAATTCCAAATATTGATGATTCTATGAAAGAAAAACTGTTTCGCTTCGTTAGATCTAAAACGCTTAACAATGATCTTGAAGGCATTGTTACGAGTGTTTGTAATATCGGTGAGAAGGTGAATGAGCAGCATACACATATGACAAAGTCTGTGTGAAATTTGTTTGTGTCAAGAGCAATATCACTTGTAATGTTTAATGACAAAGTGTCCATTATTTGTAAACATGATTTTCTTCAGTCATTTGATCCTCCAAAATTTTTCTTTTAATTTTAATGAACTTTTTTCTAACCCTCAATGTATTTTGTGCATTGTTCATGTAACAATCTCATTATTTATTCCGTTTGAGATCCAGTTTACTTCTCTGAAAATACCTTCAACATATGTTCATAATTGCTTTATCAAATGTTTTCTTGACTCAATTCTCAGTGTTGTGATATTTGAATAAAAACTATATTAGCCTTGTAATGATGTGTTAACTTCTTGACCTTGTAATGAATTCGTAACTGTTAAAAATCTTCGTGTAGACTATAGAATTCATAAACAAGTGAATCTATTTTGTGGTTTAGTTAATATGCTAGTGAAAAGAAAATTCAACTACCATGCTCATTGCACGATAATCACGGATCACCTCATGGTCTCATTCATCCAGTATTACTACAGCATGACACTATGGTTGGTGTATGAAAAGAGAAGGTAATATGTTAATCCCATAGTTTTTGCATCTTTCGAAGCATCCGCCAATATATCATCCTCTAATGGTTCATTTCTTGCTTCAGATTTTCAATGATAGAAACTCCACGCCTGTCGATCTCC
>JAXIVD010002002.1:46613-54113 GCA_036785275.1 Cancer borealis | reverse complement strand
TATCAATATATATATATATATATATATATATATATATATATATATATATATATATATATATTTATATATATATATATATATATATATATATATATATATATATATATATATATATATAACTGTGTATGTTTGTGTCTGTGTGTGTGTGTGTGTGTGTGTATGTGTGTGTGTGTGTGTGTGTGTGTGTGTGTGTGTGTGTGTGTGTGTGTGTGCGTGCGTGCGTGCGTGCGTACGTGCGTGCGTGTGTGCGTGCGTGCGTGCGTGCGTGCGTGCGTGCGTGCGTGCGTGTGTGTGCGTGTGTGTGTGTGTGTGTGTGTGTGTGTGTGTGTGTGTGTGTGTGTGTGTGTGTGTGTGTGTGTGTGTGTGTGTGTGTGTGTATACACATACATATACTCTAAACTGCATTAAATAAATACTAAATATTGGCAAATTTTACTGTAATAGAATTTTCAAACGAAAATCTTATGCACACTGACTGGTTTACGGTAATGGTAAGAGACCTTTTTCTTTCTCTCCTCCCAGTTACTGTTCAACAAAAGGTCTTTGTCCATCGGTGCACAATAATGTAGTCCGCCTCATTTCTACACGTGGAGAGGCTGCATTAACCCAACTAAATTAAAGGTATGTAATGAAATACCAATTGTCTCATTAGTTTCTATTCCTTAACTTTTTTCGGTGTAGTTTTGGTCTTTGTCTCCCCTCTGCTGAATTATTCATTTATTGGCAATAAACGGTTATTTCTTACTTACTGAACTTCACAACTACACACAAGTACTGGATAGTACTCGTTACTCACTATGATGGCAATTTTTATATGAGAGGTAAAAGTAAGCAACATCTTAATTTTCTTTATTTCTTTAATAGTGTACTCATTGTAGAATAACTAACTGACTGACAAATCTTCCACTTTCTTATAGTAAACACAGTGTAAGAAGAGAATGTCAAACATTTTTGCCATTTCAAAAATCGAACTGGGCTTCGTTTGAGAAGTGTGTATCAATATAGAAAGGCGTTCAGCGTATTTCTTCCTTCCAGAATTTGGTTCCTTCTCAGCCTTAGAATTATCAAATATTTGTGTAAATATTAAAACAAAATATATGATTCTAGTTTATGAATTAATTAATTTAGAGAGGGAAAACAGGTTTATGTTAATTTAATTTCCATGATAAATTTACGTGATGTTAAGCAACAGAACTTTACCTAAAATTATTACTACTTCTTTATAGCAATACTTGTGCATATGATCAGAGCACGCAGAGAGGAATAGTAAGATAAACATTAAACATTGTATTGCTTGACAGAAATAATACAATTATGAATCTGGAGTTACAGAACAATCTAAAGATGAAGATCTGATTAACATGAATCATAATTATATCTGATAAGATTAAGAGAATAAAGTAACGGTATAGTGAAAATGTGCTGAAAAATGTAACTCAAGAATTTAAAACGAGGCTGAGGCTGACACATCGCGGATAAGTATAACATCTGAACTACAATAGACCAAAAAAAAAACATACGAAAAAAGTTAGGTATGCTCGGAAGAAGTTTTATGTCTTTCATTGGACATCAAATACCAACCCTCAACTACGTAAGGTCACATGATTAAAGGTATGGCGGACTCACTTTCATAATACAGATGGATGATGAGAGAACATGAAAAGTATTTATTTGTTCTATATTTATTTGTTGATTAATTGATGTGCTAGAAATGCTGGCGTGCGAGTGTTTGGTTTTAAGGGTCGTGCAAACCTACAGCAAGAACAGCAAAATGTAGGCTGTGCAGGGTGGATAGATTATTATGAATAGAAAAAATATTATTCTTAACACTCAATGAAAATAATGACCGATGGCAGAAAATGGTAGTGATATTAAGCAGAATATTTTTTAGTCACATTTGTATGTTGTTCTAAACGACAATTACACACATCCACCCATCCAACCAGCCACCCACCTACCCACCAACCCACCCACCCACCCACCCAATCACCCACCCACCCACCCACCCACCCACCCACCCAACGAAACACCCACCCACCCACCAACCCACCCATCCATCCATCCATCCATCCATCCACCCACCCACCCACCCACCCACCAACCCACCCACCCACCCACCCATCCACCCACCTATCCACCCACCCACCCAACCACCCACCCACCCACCCAACCAACCACCCACCCAATCAACCACATCCAGCCACCCACCCACCCACCCACCCACCCACCCACCCACCCACCCAAAACACACACACACACACACACACACACACACACACACACACACACACACACACACACACACACACAAATCTAACAACGGGTCAATATGACAGGTGTGTGTAGATAGAAAAAAAAAAAAATTATTTAGCACGTAGAAGATGAAGAATATTTAATAATTTCGTAAACATTTCATCGTAATTGACATAGATTGAATGTGTGTCGGTGATAGAGTTAGGTATTAGTTAAAATGTGGTCTGTTTCTTTTTCTTGTTGTAAGTTGAGTTATTGAGATCCAAGCTTATCATAAAACAATAAAACTTAAACTTCTTAATAGTTTTCACTGGCTTTTTTAGAAGGCGAAGGTCTTTTATTCATTATGACGCTTCAATAACTTCAAAAAATGTTTGTTGAGAACCGTTTCCGAGATATAAATCGCTCCCGTCACTCAAATTGCTGAACAGGATGTGTGGTGAGATTGGTACATGATAACTGAAAGAGTCAGTTCGTAGTGTAGGAAATCTCTTAGTTGAAGACTAAAATGAATGTATGCTTTGAGAGAAAGTTGAAATAAGACAAACAAGCTTCAAAGGAGCACATTGATTTATGAATACTTTCACAAAGTGAATATGTTATACAGTTAGGCTCCCTGTATTCATTATAAAGGGAGGAAACCTTTTGTTCGACGTGCCTGAAAGACTAATGATGCACGAAATGCTGCATCAAAGGTCTGTCTCTTGACTCTGAGTAAAGGTAATCAGGTATCACACCAGAAAATAATTCAAGTATACTTTTTTCCTACGAAGGCGAAGCAAAGCATTTTTCCGGAGATTTCTTCAATGGCAAGAGGAAATATTGACATCAGATTATCACACTGTAAGGGCAGAGATGAAGACATATTGTTGAAATAAATAAAAAATGTGTCAAAAACATATCAGTGAGTACCAGTCAAGCAGCGGCCAAGGTAAAGAGCTTTCGTGTTGTCCGGTGCAATGGTGTAACAATATTTCTCAATTTTCCTCTAGAGCTGTAGTGAGAGCTGCGATATTATACATATATTTCATTAGAATTCTTTTAATTCTTAATGGAGAAATTACAGTTACATGGTCACTTGACAGGTGAAATTGTGTGGAATATTCATTGTTGTATTCATTGTATTCATCATTGCATGCATGAATTATTAAAGATGGGAGCCGAAAAAATTTTGTTCAACAGCCTTTCTGTGACAAAAGAACTTAACAAAATAATATTTCCTTATGAGGTCAATCACTATTAACCAGGAAATCCAAAACACATATATCAAAGATACAAGTATAATTTCAGATAGGACCAGTTCATAGGTGTACATGTCTACAGCTTTCACGTAAAAAGCAATAACGTTTCGTATAAAACCGTTAGAATACAACATATAATAAATACCACATTCAATAAAGGAATAATGGAAATAGAAATTTTACTGCTGTTTTGCTTACCTATTGGAAGCTTCTTTTTTTTTTATCAAAATTCAAATAGATGTTGCATTTTCAATAATATGAAATCAAATCATGATGTATAGAGACTAAGCACTGTTATGCAACGTTAACTAAATCATTTTCTCTATGAAAATCATTAGTTGATTTCGCATTTTTGTTCTTTCAGGATGAAGGAAGTTGTGTACATAGGCTGTCTTACTGCCTTACACGGTGACGATTTGTTCTTCAAATGCACACACAAAAAAATGTAACTTCTTACTTGTACTATAAACTTCAAAACTACCATTGACCCTGTAAACAGCAGGAAAATAGGACACTTGTATAAACTTTTTCGATCACCATCATATCCTCACTGTTGCACACCAGCACACAGCTGGTCGTCAGCACTGGATATAAAAAAAAGTAATTAACTTTAACGGATATGCAACACTTCGTTCAATATTAAATGTGATTGATTTCAGACGGGGATGAGGAACGGACCGTTTCGAAGATTAAGCATTTCCTCCGCCTCATCCTCCTGCTCCTCCACCTGTTATTCTCATTTAATAGTTACGGCACGGGAGTGACAGAGATAAAACAAATATTTTTTGATCATATTCTTTTAGGCCATTTTACTGCAGTATTTTTAACGCAAAATGGGAGACTTACCTAGACCATGGAAGGCGATAAAAATAATATCGTCAGAGGTGATTATAACAAAAAACACGAAGGAAACTTACAATATCAAATAATTAAAACTACTCAAACCCTGCATCTCTCAGCTCTTTCACACAGCCTTTATAACTACTAGGAGCCATGCCTTGGCACTGGATGTTGTCTCTTAGATACAATCACTTAAGGGACAGAGAATGACTCTACCAACAGGCAGGGCAAGATAAAAAATAGATTGTCTTGTTATCCAAGCGATACCAATACGGACATAATAGGTGTTACAACTTAGTGGAACTTTACTCGTCCCTCAGCTTCGTGGGGGATTCCGAGTAATGCAAAATGGTGCTGCAGGCAGGTGGTGGGAAGGAGCTGCACCTGCACCCACCCATGCACAAAGGTTTCAAGGTAATCATACACCTACAATCCAATGTTCACGAACAAAGAGCTAGACAATAACATTTGTATGTGCAAACACAGTAAAAGCCAATTAGAAGGTTCTAACTGCCGTCAGCGGGAATCATTTGTATAAAGAAGTGTAATTGACCGTGACAATGTTTTGACCAATTATAATCATGATTTACATTATAGTTCACATGTTTTCTTTGGTTTTTGATGCAATAATTGTTCTTATTTTACTATATATAAATATTCTTACGGAGTGGTCACTAAGAAAAATTGTATATAATTAATATGAAGCTCTTTTTTTTTGTAGCCACTGCACAGTAGTCTAAGCATTGTAAAACAAATGAGAAAGACTTGCAGCATACGGAAAAGTACGTTCTTACACCTCATTTATCTTAAGCTGATCCTTCAAATCAGTTCTCCAGTGACTTCCTAGACCGTAGTCACAAACAAACATTGAGTCACAGAACAAAGTACAAAAGTACAAAGGAAGAACAGACAGCGACACCCCTACTGGAGCAAATGAGACTGTTTGTGTGGCTACAACTTACTGCTATAGTATGTACATGGTAGCATGAAATTTGTATAAAAGCAAGAAAATATTCGTAATCTAAGTCTACTAAAAAAAATAAAAACGTTGCGTAATGTTTTATTTTTTTTACACAGAAATGAAGTACTCGATTTAGGGAACTGATGCTAAGTGCTTATCAAGCCTTTTCTAAGACGTTTTAATCGTATTTCTACAGACATTTATGCTGGTAGAGTATTCCAATTAATCATGATTTTATTAAAGAAAAGGTGTTTCGTTTCGTTCGATCGAAATCATTTACCAATGATCATGAATCTATTGTTACGAGTGGTGCTTCTAAGATCGGTAATTGCAGTAGATAATCGTGTATTCTAATACTGTCAGAGCAACGAAAAATTATAAACTCGTATATGCAGTCCCATTGTACCCTACATTTAGATAAAGTGAATAGGTTCATCTCCTTTAGTTGTTTCTCGAAAGATTTTTTTTTCTCGCAATCTAGGGATTATTTCAGTAATATTTCTTTGTTTTCTCTCCAGTTTTATCGTTATTTTTATTTTTTATTTTGTGGTGATAAAAATTGATGTGGTAGCCTTGATGAAGGTGCACACGTACTACCTTGAATAGTGTAAAGATAGTTTTTTTTCACTTGAAAGTCTTGATGAAGTCGATTGTTTTAAAAGCTGACCTTAAAACGTCTGAACAAGCTTACTGGGTTTCAGAATAACATTTGAAAGTTTGGAATCGCTCATTATATAGTTAGAGTGATTTTTTATTGTGTTTGATATGCAAAATATATTTTATATTCATCAAAACTTATTTCATCTGCTAACTAATTGGGATTTTCGTATCGTCAGCAAATTTGATATCATCTACATATATCAAAAAAAGGGAGAAAGAACGGGATCAATTACAGAGCCCTGTGGTACACCGCTTATAACGTTTTGCCAGTTAGATGATTTACCATTAATGACAATCCTCTGTATTCTCTCGAAAAGCTAGTCCTACAACCACTTAGGAAGCTTATCAGCAATTTCATGTGATTCAAATTGTGTATAGTAATCATTTATTTGCAGTTTTGTTGAAAACTAGTTTGAAAATCTTAATAAATGAAATCAACTGCTTTTGTCTCTTCATAGATGTTGAATATATGTCATTGTATATGTCAAAAATATTTTTAAACATGAGAATCTGTTTCAAAAGCTATGTAGAGTAATTATAATCAGAATATTTCCTCCGAGAATACTCACCAGTTTATCACGTAATATGTTGTCCATTAATTTGCCAACTATGGATGTGACGCTGAAGGTCTGTAGTTATTTGGTAACGTCTTGTTTCCCTTATTTTTCATGGGAATATTGTTAGCCAGTTCCCAAGTGTCTGGAAGTTTCACATAAATTAAATATTTTTTGAAAAGTATCGCTAAATGTTTCCTGATTTAATACTGTACCTCTTTGAAAACCCTTGGTGGAATAAAATCGGGAGTTTTGTTTACTTAAATTTTTAAAGAGCTGCGGTTATTTCTTGGAACCCATTGATGTCTTCAACAGTTAAAATGGATACAAAGTAATAATTTAATGCTTTAACCATATCCAATGATTTACTTGCTACTTAACTGTTATCAAGGCAAAGTGGGCCAATATTTGTTGTGATAATTTTTCTATTACGTAGGTAACTATGCAAATTTCGTGTTGGATTCAAGTGTATTTACAATACATATCTAAAGATTTTTAACTCAACCAAATCATCAACTTTTTGGTTTTCCACTTATATCAAATTCTATCTTATCGTTTTCATTTTCTGAAAAAAATATACTCAGCACTCGGTTATTTTGCAATAATCCAGAGACGATTTAGCTATTTGACCACTTGGATTTGTTGCAACTACGCAAGCGTCTTTTGCAAACTGGAATGCATATCATAAGATGTTAAATAATCTTTCCAATAACTCATTTTTTATCTTTTTTCATTCTCTACTAAACTCTTATATGCATCTGCCAAAATACTCCTTAATTTTTCAAAACTACCTTTATGATATATGTAAATTTGTGTTTCGCTTACGTATTCTTGTGTAGCTCGAGCTTTATATTAAAAGAGGCGATTTTGTGAAAACTGGAGGTTAATAAACAACTGAACACCACCATGCCATTTCATGGCTTTCATAAAATATGAACAAAATCCTTAGATTCAGTGGAAACTTCAGCAGTTATGAAAGCACTAGGTGGCA
>JAXIVD010002002.1:40000-46413 GCA_036785275.1 Cancer borealis | reverse complement strand
CTGTGAGGAGGATTACTTGGTGGCTCTTGAAGGTGCGTTGGCGGCTCTGTGAAGTGTGTGCATCCGTGCGTGAGTGCGTAGAGGAGAAGGAAGGAAGGAAGATGCATGGGCTGAATTGCAAAAGGAAGGTCGCGTGGGAGGTGGTGGTGTGGCAGGGTAGGAGGGAGGTAGAGTAGCCTGTCCCCTGCTTGCTTCACCTTTGGCATGATGCAGGTGAGGGCGGCGCGGCGGTGTTTGCCCACGATGAAAGAGAGGGGTGTGTGGATATCTTTGTGGCACCCTTAGGCACTCATGAGCGGATGTGCATGTTGGTAGGGACGGCAGGGAGGGCTGTGACCCTGTCCTTCTCTCTCACTATTATGTATTATTATTTTTATTATTATTATTATTATTATTAATAGTAGTAGTAGTAGTAGTAGTAGTAGTAGTAGTAATAGTAGTAGTAGTAGAAGTAGTAGTAGTAGTAGAAGGTCTGTGCTTGTGAGTTCGGTCAGAGGCATGATGATGGACGATGTGATGTATATTTAGGTCACTTCACCTCATAGGCAATCCATCACTGCCTTCCTCTTGAATTTCCTGACCCAATTTGTCACCGATAAAAGCGTTGCGGGGCTGTAATCATCCCCATCGATTTATTCCAAAGATTTCAGAGGGATGAAAAATTCAGCCATTACTAGGAGATGGGTGCGAATATGACCACTTTTATGACCCAACTTTTTTATACCACGACTCGACCTTCATTTTGACCCCAACATCATTATCTACATTAACATTAGGAGTCTAGAATAGATGAATGACCTCATGTATACGTCCACAGTTCAAGGTGAGAGAACAATAAGTGTTGCTTAAACATGTGTTACGCTTATGACTGCGTCCTGTAGGCTGCAGGCAAGCGTATGATGAGGTGGTGAGGCTCGTAAATCTTCTCCCCGCACAGAGAACAATCAGGAGGATTAGCTGAAGCACGCGACGAAAAGCAGTGAAGATTTTTACCGCGTTCTTTTGTTTTAATAGAAGAGGAGGAGCGGAGGAAGGGGAGGATATTATGTTTGTTTTAAAAGTAAATAATTTCTACGGTCTTCTTTTCAGCGGCTAAATAATTTGTATAGAGTCAGAATGTTAAACGCAGCGATTCCGCCCCATCCCCTTCCCTTAAGTGGTTGGTTGCGTTGCCTTAGCGAGGAAAGAAAACAGAAACAAATGCAAGGATGGAATTCAGAAAAAGTTAAGCGAGGGATCACGCTGCGAGGCGATAAAGATTAGATGAGAGAGAGAGAGAGAGAGAGAGAGAGAGAGAGAGAGAGAGAGAGAGAGAGAGAGAGAGAGAGAGAGAGAGAGAGAGAGAGAGAGAGAGAGAGAGAGACAGAGAGGAGAGAGAGAGAGAGAGAGAGGAGAGAGAGAGAGAGAGAGAGAGAGAGAGAGAGAGAGAGAGAGAGAGAGAGAGAATGAATGAATGCCTCCTCCCTTGCTCATTGACCAGTCGGCTTTAAATATTCCTTGAGGAGTGTGTGCGTGCGTGCGTGCGTGCGTGCGCGCGCGCGTGTGTGTGTGTGTGTGTGTGTGTGTGTGTGTGTGTGTGTGTGTGTGTGTCGTGGAGTGAGGTGAGTCGTGCACACGCCCAATAATAACCCTGAGGTCTTGACCCACTAAGCCAGGCCACTCACCCTTCACTCTTCACCCTCCTCCCTCCACCCTCCTCCCTCCTCCCCCGCCCTGCTCCTCCTCATCTTCCTCTTCCCTTTCTCTTTATTTATGATTTTTTTTTCATTTTTCTAAGAGTTCATTGATATTTTTTCCTTGCCTTCGGTTGTGTAAGCTTATTGTTCTGAATATAAAGTATGTCACTAAACAACTTTAAAAAACCGGACATTTTTTTTTTATTATTCACGTTATCTTCACTATCTTTTAACTATTTACTATTATAGGGGCATTTTCTTAGTGTTTTTTTGTTATCTTCAAAATGATAACGTTTTTAGCTTAGGTATTTTTTTTTGTCTTTCTTTTATCTCTTTAAGAACCAAACAAACCTTCCTTCTCTTTCCTTACTCTCAAAAAATAGTTTGTTTCATTCCCTCTACTCTTAGTATCGTGTTCGTAGTTATACACACACTTTCCCTAAACAGTCTGGAGGCTAAGTATTCCTTCCTCACCGTCAGTTTTACCATAAAGGGGACACTACATAGCAAGGATGTGTTTAGGGAAGTTGTTTGTGTTCCTCGAGAGCCCGTGACACTACTGCTTGTAATGCTTCATAAATACTTCACACTTTTAGCCTCCTAACCTTCCTCTACAAACTTTCAAGCAAAGTTATGAGGTTGTCCCAAGCAGGAATATTTTTGCTGATCTTTATTAATTAATTCCTCATATCTGCAATTTTTTTCTGTCCGTTGTGTCAGCCCTTAAGCTGATTGGATGAGTATAGGATGTGCCTTAATGATGATAATTCAACATTTCTGCAAATCAATGTATTAAAAAACATTGTGGTACCGAAGTATTAAATATTTTATATGCAGTTATATATTTTTATGATAATGATATCAAATAGAAAATATAATTACAATAATACGCCAAGAACTTTGATGGAAACACGATATTGAATTATATTATAATTATAAATGGCGTCTAAGTGGAAGACCTAATGATATATTCATATTATTGGTTTTCGCTGAATTTTATGCAACGTAAAACACGTTAGAATATACATTTGTACACAATAATGTATTACCAATATTTGATAAAGATGAACATTTACTCATAGGCAATAGCACTTGATTTATAAACTAATGACATACGAGTATTAATATGAAGTGAAAAATAATCATTCTTTTGAGTTAAAAAAAAAGTTATGGAAATTCATAGTAGTAGTTTTTTGATATTTGTTGTTTAAATATTGAATGGATGCTGAGATGCAGTGTTTTATGCTGTACCCTCATCAATCAACCCTGAGTACTGGACAAACTACAATATAAAGATAACTCATTTGGGTGACATGAAAGTAACGTTAGACCAATTACCACACCTCAAACTTGTGAACGTGCATCAAAAAACATTCTCCTCTTGTAAAGCAGGAAGGTAATGGAAAGAAAACTAAACCAAAGAAACACTCATTCGAACACATATTTACCGCCTACCCCATAGCGTCATCAGCTCGCCCTATCACATACACACACACACACACACACACACACACACACACACACACACACACACACACACACACACACACACACACACACACACACACACACACACACACACACACACACACACACACACACACCACACACACACACACACACACACACACACACACACACACACACAGAAACACACAATTAATGCCTCCACGTCATTTTCAGCAGTCACCCATTGTCGTCCCGAGATGTGTGTTTACCTTGGCTTGTTTTGAGTCAGGCCGCGGACGTTGGTGTTCCCTCGTCCCCACCAAGGCCTCACGGGACCCTCCGAGACACCACTATTCTCTAACTTTTTTCTTCCTGGATTCTTACTCTGCTCCCTTCCTTCCTTTCTTTCCTTCCTTCCAGTCTCTTTCTTTATTTTTTTTCCTTCCTTCCTTCCTTCCTTCCTTCCTTTCTTCCTTTCTTCCAAATTAAAGGATCAAAGACACAGAGAGAGAAAGAAAGAAAAAGAGAGATACATACATACATACATACATACATACATACATACATACATACATGCATACAGGTAGCAGAAGACAGACAAACAGACAGACAACATTTCATCATTTAAATGGCTATGGTTTACAGCTGAACCTTCTATCAATGTGTGTGTGTGTTTTTTTTTTTTTTCTCTCTCTCTCTCTCTCTCTCTCTCTCTCTCTCTCTCTCTCTCTCTCTCTCTCTCTCTCTCTCTCTCTCTCTCTCTCTCTCTCTCTCTCTCTCTCTCTCTCTCTCTCTCTCTCTCTCTCTCTCTCTCTCTCTCCCCCCCACCACACACACACACACAGACTACAAATGGATATTTTTGCACCAACATCTCGAAATGGCACTACTACCTCAAGAGCAAACTCCCTCTCTCTCCCCTCCCTCCCTTCTTTCTCCCTCCCTTCCCTCCTTCTCTCCTCTTTCCCTCCACCTCTCCCTCCCTCCACGCTACACCGACAAAGAGATGCGTGGCGTCAGCGTTCACTTGTTTTTTGTTTCTAGTTCCTTGTTACTAGCATGGCGAGTGACGTCTCTCTCTCTCTCTCTCTCTCTCTCTCTCTCTCTCTCTCTCTCTCTCTCTCTCTCTCTCTCTCTCTCTCTCTCTCTCTCTCACTCCGGAAAACCCAGTCAGACATGCATTTTATCATTCATTCATTCATTCATTCATTTATTCACGTTTGTTCGTTAGTTTATTTGTTTATTGATTGACGAATTCATCCATTTAATGTGAGTTAGTCAGCCAACCAGTCAGTAAATCAGTCGGTCAGTCAGTCAGTTAGTCAATCAGTCAGTCAATCAATTTTTCTGTCAGTTATTCATTCATTCATTCATTTAGTCAATCATAGAATAAGTCAGTCAATTCATCAGTCAGTTAGTCAGCAATCAGTCACACCTTTACGTACACGTTCTCCATTTACCACCACCACACTGTCTGCCTCCACCACACTGTCTGCCTCCACCACACTGCCTGCCTCCACCACCGCCACTGTGAATGTTGCACCTGTCCTCCTCCCCCTCACGTAATCCTGCCAGGTATCTAGGTATTCATGTATGTACCACCACCACCACTACTACCATCACCACCACCCTATACCTATGTGCCTCACCTCACCTGTTTCTGCCACCTTCACCCCTCGCCCCTCGCCCCTCGCCCCACGCCCCTCGCCCCCTCATCTCTAAGCACCAAAGTCTCTAGTAACATAAGTCGATAGAGTATTGTGTTGCGGGAGACTGCGGTGAGTTTTAAGGTCATTTGGTGGTATTTTGTGTATTTGGAGAGTGTACCTGACTGACGCAATGCACAACTCTCGTCAGTGTTATAACCCACCCATCCACCCGCCCACCCACCCGCCCACCCACCTGCCCACCTGCCCACCCACCTACCCAACCACCCACCCATTCACCCACCCACCAACCAACACCGCTCTCCCTTCTCTCTTTTATCTATTCCTTCGTTAACTGTATTCTTCTCTTACTCTACTTCTTCCTTCCTTTCTCTTTCTTTCCTTTCCTTTCTTTTTTTCCCACTGTCCAACCTTCCGCGTGTAAATGGGTTAGGCATAGCGGAAGGACCTTCAGAGAACACTATTTTTGGCTCTAATTTAATTTCGTTCCACCCTCACGTCAGCTTGATAACCTTATCCTCTCCTCCATCAGACCCTTTTACCCGGCATGTCTTTTTTTCATAGCCAACACCCTCCTCTTACGCCTCTTGTCCCCTCCTCCCCTTCCTTCTCCTCCTCCTCCTCCTCCGTCCGCTTGTGTTTGCTCGTTTACGTAACAAGCGAGATAGTGGTGTGAGTCAAGGTTGTGCTGTTGTATGAGGGGGTGTGGTGGTTGTGGTGATGTGTGGAAGGGTGTGTGTTGTGATGGTACGGCAAAGTGTGATCTGGTGTGTCAATTGGATAGTATGGATTGTATGTGTATGTGTGTGTGTGTGTGTGTGTGTGTGTGTGTGTGTGTGTGTGTGTGTGTGTGTGTGTGGCGGGAGTTACAGGGTGGCACCTTCCCCGCCGTCGTTGGTCTTAGGTGGTAGCGATCGTTATAATAGGCTGCATGGAAGCCTGTTGTGGGATTGATGAGTTCGGAGGTGAAATTTGGTGGTGGAGCGGCCTGGTATTTGGTGCATGTGATTCTGGGTGTGTGAATGCCTGCGGTGTGGTGGTTGTGTTGAATACTGTGTGGTTGGAGTGCAACCAACCTGACGTCTTGAACCCAGGTGTGTCTGGCCGTGGGGGCGACACAGGTAGGTGGTCAGGTGTGGTGTGGGCTGACCGTCGGCTGGCTCACACAGTTCCGGTGTTGTCGTGGGGGCTGAGCCTCGCGTGAGCCTCCGTTCCTGAGCTGCGGCGAGCGGAGCTTCTCACTGTGTGTATCGGGTGCCGCGTGCAGGTGGACTGCGCCAACCTCACCGTCCACACCCAACTTGGGGGTCTCCACGCCCTGCCCCGCCCTGCCCCGCCCCGCCCGGTCCGACCTGGACTCTCCTGTCTCATTCTGACTCTTCCCAACCACGCTGTCCCACTCAGGGTCTCGTAATACTCCCCTGCTGGGACCCTTTTTGACCACATGCTGCTGGGAATGTCATCCCGCCCCGGGTCCTGCCCCGCCCCACACCTGGCCTACTAGAGGAGAGGGAAGGAGGGAGTCCCCGAGAGGGGCCACGTCCTCTAGCCCTTCAAAGGGCTTATCACTTGTCAGTCCTTAAGGCCGTGCCTGATGTGTATCACTAGCGTAACATCCACC
>JAXIVD010002002.1:30000-35000 GCA_036785275.1 Cancer borealis | reverse complement strand
TTTAATGCTTCTCCACCTCGCTCTATGTTCACTTAATAGAAAAGTAATTCCTTAAAAAATTCAACTCTGGTTCTGAAATTTCATAACTTTATACTTTTTTTTTTCGGTGGTGTAATTGATTTAGTCGAAGTTTCCAGCAAAACTAAGCTATTTTTTTAATGTAATAATTAAAAACTGTGCACATAGATACTTTTCTACTAATTAATGACAAATGTATTTATAATATTATTTTTTATATATAAGGGATTCTAATTTTTCTAGTTGTGAGAATATTTATTTCAAGGGAGCTGAAATTAGAAAGAAATAGATTGTGGGAGTGGAGATTAGAAAGAGAGAGAGAGAGAGAGAGAGAGAGAGAGAGAGAGAGAGAGAGAGAGAGAGAGAGAGAGAGAGATTCACTTTGCTTCAATTTTCCTAACGTAAGCGTAAGAGCACAGTAGAAGGTGAAAGAACGGACTGCTACCATTACAACACCCTGATGCGTATTGTTGCAGTATAAGTTGGCGCAGTACTCGTAAAGTCACGCCGTTGGGTACGTTAAGAGTAGCTTTAGGTCACACATACATTACATTGAGGTGGTTGTAGGTGGCTGAATTCCCCCTTCAGAAGAGATGGTCGTGGGGGATGGACTCCTCTATTAAGTTTAGCAATGTTTCTTGACTCTGCAAACATTTTCTTGGTTATATTGTCATTTTTTCCCGGTAAACTACTCAAAATTGTATAGTATTTTTTTTCCCTTTTAAACTATACTTGATCTACCGTATGTGTTTTAATTAATAATTCGCTTCGTTTCTGTCTTCCATTTTTCTGAGACTAAGTTTGCCACCCATCAAACCGTCTCTGTGCACGAGGGTAAAACTAATACATAGAGAAGGAATTAATTAGTAAGATGGAGTGTGTAATAATGATCTCTGGAGTAATGAGATGGTGGAGTGCCGCTGCTCCTTCCACCTACTTACTCCTACTCCTCTCCACTCCCCTTACCTTTGCCTGTTCTTCGCTACATTATAGTTCCTCCATCTTGTCTTGCTCTCCCTCTTCCCCTTCTTCCACTTCTTCCATCCATTCCTTCCTCCCTCCCTCCCTCCCTCCATACATACATACATACATACATACATATTACATACATACATACATACATATATCTATAGCCTCCCGCAACACACTCTATACTTTTCATACTTTTTTTTCTCATGCCACACGATATTTCAGATCACCTTACACACACACACACACACAACACACACACACACACACACACAACACACACCACAGCACACACACACTTCACACACACTATGTGATATCAAGTAAAAATCACAATTTTTTTCTCTCTCTCCTCCTCCTCCTCCTCCTCCTCCTCCTCCTCCTCCTCCTCCTCCTCCTCCTCCTCCTCCTCCTCCTCCTCCTCCTCCTCCTCCTCCTCCTCCACCTCCTCCTCCTCCTCCTCCTCCTACCTGCGGACCCTTCAAGTGCAACTGGTAATAATAGGAATATTTTTATGAAGTGGAGGAGTTTTCAATACGCCTACATTTTGTAATAGAAGAGGAGAAGGAATCCCTGATGGAAAGAGAGGAAGGGTGTTCAGCAGTGTGTGTGTGTGTGGTGTGTGTGTGTATGTGTGGTGTGTGTGTGTGTGTGTGGTGTGTGTGTGTGTGTGTAGTGTCGTTGTGTGTGTGTGTGTGTGTGTGTGTGTGTGTGTGTGTGTGTGTGTGTGTGTGTGTGTGTGTGCTGTATACATCGTCAGGTTTGTCAAAGGAAACTGCAAATTAAAAGGATATATACTTATGCTACATTGTTTTTGTTATTGTTGTTGTTGTTATTATTATTATTATTATTATTATTATTTATTATTATTATTATTATTATTATTATTATTATTATTATTATTACTATTATTATTCATTGCAAGGGTAGTGAATGGCGGAACTTTTTTTTTTTTTTTTTTTTTTTTTTTTTTTTTTTTCATCTGTTTCCCTTTCGTATCGTCCCCGTTCCTTGGCGTGATTTACATATGTGTATTGACGGAGGCTTGATAACACACCACCACCACCACCACCCCGCACAGGTAGTTCACCTTCCATACCGAAATAGACTATTGGACGACAGAAGCTGCGGCAACAACATGTTTTCTTCTGTTCCTGTGGGCGTGTTATTCTCAGCGTATATGTGTAGCTGGCTGGCTGGCTGGATGGCTTGGTAGTCTTTGTATTTATGGCTCTAACCATATATTTGTCTTTATCCATGTCTGTCTGCTCTCTATCTCTCACAATCTCTGCCTCTCTCTCTCACTGTCTCTGTCTCTCTCTTTTTTCTCTTACACACGCCATTTACTATGAATCCAATTATATCCTCGCTCAATTACTCTGTGGGGTGCGGGCTTGGTATCCTTCCTTCCCTTTGTTCCCAAGGGCCCGAGGCAGTGGGGTGTGTGCTGCCATCCGAACCTTTCATTTGGTGAACTCGCATGAACCTTTGGATTAAAATGTGCTAAAAAGAGCCATGTGTGTGTGTGTGTGTTGTGTCGTGTGTGTGTGTGTGTGTCTGTGTGTCTGTGTGTGTGTGTGTGTGTGTGTGTGTGTGTGTGTGTGTGTGTGTGTGTGTGCTGTGTCTGTGTCTGTGTGTGTGTGTGTGTGTGTGTGTGTGTGTGGTGTGTCTGTCTGTGTGTGTGTGTGTGTGTGATGTGTGTGTGTATGTTGTATAATTGCTTCCCTCATTCCGTTGCTTCGTCGTGGGTTGATAAAGAGGAAACACACTGCTGGTTTTGTTAACCTTTTTATCAATAATTATTGCTGCGTAGTAATGATGGTGTTGGTACAGTGCATACAGGTGCGAGAAACCTCTCTCTCTCGTCTCTTCTCATCTCTCTTTCATCCTCTTCTCTCTCTCTCTCATCTTCTCTCTCTCTCTCTTCTCTCTCTCTCTCTCTCTCTTCTCCTCTCTCTCTCTCTCTCCTCTCTCTCTCTCATCTCTCTCTCTCTCTCTCTCTCTCTCTCTCTCTCTCTCTCTCTCTCGCTCTTGCTCTTTCTCTCAAACACAGCAAAAAATAAATAACCAGAGAGTCCTCACCAAAATATTTAATACAATGTGTAATATCTGAAGATTATTATTATAATTATTATTATTAATAATGGTTATTATTATTAATATTATTATTAATATTATTATTATAGTTATATCCCGTGTTTAGCACACCACAGATAGAGCTCACGTAGTAAGATAAGAACCATTACTTTTGATATGACGCGGCGAGGGCAGGTGAGGCAGGCAGGCGAGGCGAGACAGGGCTGAGATGTGTGTGAGACTCATTGTCATACCAAATGGGTTACGGGAACAGGAAACCAGAAGGTAATCCACGCCTTCCAGCTGACTTTTGTTTAGGGTTATTTCGACTTAGTAAACAGATGCGTTGGTGTGTGCATCCAATCTTCTCATAATACATTATTCCTGGTGGTGGTGTTGCGTTCCCGCTTGCCTTGCCGTCACCAGTTTCCCTGCCTCCCCATCCACCAGTGCCATCAGTGACAGCCTGTGTCACTTCACTAGCCCCACATCACCTCCCGCTGCCCCGTCAGTGCCGTCACCAGCTGCCAAGGGACACAGACAGTCCCAAAATGGTGGTTTGACTCAGGAACCATTTACTCCTGACATTGCTTATGAAAGAGAGAGAGAGAGAGAGAGAGGAGAGAGAGAGAGAGGAGATGAGAGAGAGAGAGAGAGAGAGAGTGAGAGAGGAGAGTGAGAGAGAGAGAGAGAGAGAGAGAGAGAGAGAGAGACGGCATGCTCTGTGGTGTGAGAGTTTTAATAATTATTAACGTAGGTTACATGACTATACTATGAAATAGTAGAAAATTGCATATAAACTACAATGAGACACGTAAGTGCGGCATAGGTGGTGACCGAGCAGCACGTGGTCCCCGGTGGTCGAGGCTTGGTGGTGTAGCGCCATGCCCACGCCCTGCATCTCACTCCTCCGCACCAAACGTGGCTTGGGCACCACGTGAGTGTCAAGTTACTCATACTTGTCATGAACAACATAATGCCAGTGTACATGAGTGTTAAGTACCGTCAGCAGCACACGGGGCCGTCTTGCTCCAGCCCCAACTGTTTCCTTCACCTAGAGTGCCTGGGTGATGGAGGCAGGAACCTTGCAGGAGGGGAACACGTGAATGGCTACGGAACAAGACTCGACTGAGGTTACCTGACTCTCCTTGTTGTAACAATCACTCTAAGGTTTGCTACGAAAGGAATATTCAGAACCAATAGTAAACATTTGGTCTAAAAGGTATTATTTGAATGTTCCTTGTGGCCGATCAGGGCCCGCGCGGACCCTCGTACACCACCACAAGGCATACATATCTACACACTCTACTTCATGTATGTATGTGTATATATTTATATATGAATATATATATAATATATATATATATATATATATATATATATATATATATATATATACCATATATATATATATATATATATATATATATATATATATATATATATATATATATATATATACATATATATATATATATATATATATATTATATATATATATATATATATATATATATATATATATATATATATTCGTATAATAATGACATATATATTTAAAACTTATATGTTGTCAAAAACTATATGGGAAAAGTGTCATACATTTCCCTATTCATAAATACACGTATCTATACAACTACAAAGTGTTGAAGCTCTGGTTGTGTTGGGGCCGCGGGGGGTGTGAGTAGTGTTGGGGCGGGGGCCGGGCACAGGAGCCCCTCGGTGTGGCAAAAGGGAGCAGGGGCAGGACAGGGCATCACTGCAGTTTGGTGGGTGATAGCGGGTTCAATTATCCAACCTAGTTGTGGTGGTGGTGGTGGTGGTGGTGCGTTGTGAGTTCAGATTAACTTGATCGTGGTGATCAGTGTGACATCAGTTCAGTGTGGTGGTGGTGGTGCTTGTTGTGGTGATGGTGGTAGTAGTAGTGGCCTCATTTC
>JAXIVD010002002.1:20000-25000 GCA_036785275.1 Cancer borealis | reverse complement strand
CCTGGCTCCTGGGTGCCAGCCGCTGATGAGGTTGGCCAAGGGGGTCTAGGAGGAGGAGGAGGAGGAGTAGTAGTAGTAGTTGAGGGTAAAAAAACGTTGCTTCCTTGCCACTATCCTTCTTTCTCTTTCATATATTATTTTTCCCTCCATCTATCCCTTCACCTTTCCTTTCCCTAACCCTGAACTGCCACCCTTCTCGTGCTGTCTTTTGATAAATGAGAAAGGGCGGGCAGGTGAGCACGGCTTAATTGGGACTGAAGTGGACAGGTGTATTATTCAGAGGCGAACTAACTAACAGACAGACATACAGACATGCACACTAGATCGTGTTGGGCATCCAGTGTAAGACCTCGAGGCATACTGAAGGTCATTGATGTTAAAGTTGTACTGGGAGTCATAATGAGACGGTAGAAGTGTACTGTGAGGCACTAAGAGGTGAAGAATGTATACGTGGAGGCACTTGAGGAGGGTGAAAGTGTACTGTTTGCCACTTTGTTGGGGTAAAAGTGTACTGTGAGTCATGATTTGAGTCAGAGGTGTAGTGAGAGCCACAATGCATGGTATAAGTGTATTTGGAGTCAACTCAAAGTGTATTGAAGTCACATTGGAAAACTAGAAGTGTATTGAAGCCACACTGGAAAACTAAAAGTGTACTGGAGTCATACTGGAAAACTAAAAGTGTACTGGAAATCACACTGGAAAACTAAAAGTGTATTGAAGTCACATTGGAAAACTAAAAGTGTGCTGGAGTCACACTGGAAAACTAAAAGTGTGCTGGAGTCACACTGGAAAACTAAAAGTGTGCTGGAGTCACACTGGAAAACTAAAAGTGTACTGAAGTCACACTGGAAATTAAGTGTATTGGAAGTCACACTGAAAAACTAAAAATATACTGGAAGTCACACTGAAAAACTAAAAATATACTGGAAGTCACACTGGAAAGCTAAAAATATACTGGAAGTCACACTAGAAAGCTAAAAGTATGCTGGGCGCCACACTGGGAGGCTCAATGTGTACTGGGAGCCACACCAGAGTCTAAGAGATGTCCTTACAGCCACACCAAGGGGCAGGAAGTGTACTGTACGAGTCTAAAGTGTACTTGGAACCACACCACGGAGCGGAAGGTGTACTGGGAACCCACAACAAGGGAGGAAAAGAGGAAGGGGGCAGGAGATGTGACGGGAGCCACACTAGAGGCCGGCCGTGTACTGGGTTCTAAAGCCTCGGTGATCCACGGCGTGAATGTTGTTGGCTTGACACTCATAGTAACCCACATCCATGAGGGTGGCCGGGTCGATCTCCATCTTGCTCTTCAGTTTGTGCCGCCCGATCTCCCACTCATGTACCTGCGGGATGAGGACAGGTGAATCAGGTGGGGGACGCTGAGGTGATGCTACAGGAGGAGGGGGATGGAGGGCCGTACGAGTAAAATAAGGAGAGTTTTGATGGGGGAAACTAGGGTATAATAGGGGAGTTTTGAGACATTTTGATTCGTGTTAAGGTAATTTAGGAGGAATTCTAGAGGCACAGGGTGATTTTTGAGTGTGGTGGTGGTGTAGAGGTGTTCTGGAGTGGTAGAGAAGGTGTAGATAAGTTTAGGAGTGGTGGAATGGTATGAGGTGGTTTGAGGGAGTGTAGGTGGTTAGAGGGAGTGATCTGAGCATGGTGTTGGAGGTGTAGGGTGATTGAGGATGATGATGAAGGGTGTGGGTTAAGGGTAGAGGCCAGTCACCCCGCTGCTCGTTGTGGCTTAACTGGTGTGGACTGGTTCATGGAAGTTTACAGTTCACTTTGTTATTGTATTGTTTCTGGGAACTGATCGAGGTGGGTCAGTCTGGTGTGTTGAGGTGGAATGATTCCTTCCATTGGTTGTATACAGTTTGGAAAGCAATCATAGTACATTTCATTTAGTTTTCATAAAATGTTCGTCTCAGGTTATTGATTATTTTTATATTTTAAATCAAAGCAAAATCATTTCAGCTTAAAAGTTAATTTTGTTCCCAAATGTAATGGGGACTTTGATCACTAGAAGCTGCATCCATTCAAATATTTTTTCCTTAAACAAGATACTGTATTTATTATGTTCTTGAAAATAGAAAGAAAGAAAGAAAACAATAATATATATATATATATATATATATATATATATATATATATATATATATATATATATATATATATATATATATATATATATATGTAGATAGATATTGTTTCTTAAAGTCTCATTTAGCTTCACATCTTATAAAAGCGAGGTCGGTGCCGCGCTACGTGAGCTGCGTCACGGCCAATAACATTTTAGCTATTGGTATAGCCTTCTTTAGGTGGCAGGGCAGGGACGCACTCATGAAAAAAGATAAAGAAAAAACTAAGTAAAAATAACTAAGAGAGAGATTGAGGATCGTTTGAAAACTCAAGGTGAGGCCAAGATCCTTGGGTGCATGCGGTGCTAAGTGCTGTAAGGCAGTCAGATATCTTCCATTTCTCCTGCTGGCGCTCGGCTCCAGTCATCCTTGTCCGAAAAGAAAAAGAGACAAGCAGGAATACAGCTATCGTGACATTACACTATTCACTGTATTAGCATAGTGTCCGGTGCTCTTTTATTTGTCACAGACTCTAATTAACGGTCATCTGATAAAGTTTCAAGTGTTAATTAGACCATGAATCCTTCCGATAACTCAGGAACCAACCATATCTTATCGCTTTGCATCCCTGATAATGCTTGCAGCCTGTGTTCATAAAGAATGGTGGTATTAAGTTAATCTGGGACTCTGTGGCATATTCTATGTTTCGGTAGGATTCTGGGAAAAATTGTCTTTCCAGTGAATGGTCAGCCATCCGAGACTGAGAATACTGTTATACAAGATACAAAAATGTCCATTTTTTTCCCTATCAGTTCATGAAAGAACCTTGATTGCCTTTCTTTATTCCGCCGCTTTTCAAGACTTGCATGGACTGTGTATTGAAGAATCGTGCACCAGTCACTGGGGAGAATCTGTCGCCAATATCAAGGTCACTGACCTAGACTATGCCGATAGCTTTGTAATTTATGTGGAGTCACTGGGGGTCCTGGTGATGACTCCTAAGGCAATACACGAGGAATTGAAGCCATTAAGCCGCAAGGTTTCTTGAGATAAGACCAAGATCCTGGTAATTGTTTGTTTATTGCATGAAGCACCAGGGACCACTTAGGTCTGTGACGAGAACACTGATATTGGCGGCTCCACAAACCTTGGCAGCTGGATTTGTAACAGTGATGGATCTCATCAAGAAGTCCCGACGGTTGGATGTTGTTGACGCCTGTGCAGGACAAAAAATTAGATCATCTCCTCATGTGTATTCTCTGTGCTGCTTTATTGTGCGTCCCTCGAATCACATTGTGTCTGAATCGAGGCTTGTTTCGTGCATACGCCGTGAATGCCACCTCGCCTTTATCAACATGTGGCTCGCTTCCAGGAAGTGTGTCCAGCTCATCAGATTGTATATGTAAGAGACAACTCTGAATGGAGGAGAGCAGAGGACTCTTAATAAGGTGCATGGCTGGCGCGGGCTGATCGATTCTGCTGAGAGTTGTTCAGGTTGGGAAGAGTGGCTGCGTGGAGGCTCGCTCAAACCCTCGGTAATGAAGTCTGCGGGGGAGTCAAGCAACGTTTCAATACCTGTGTTCCGCATTAATGATATGCAGTTGTTACAAGCTGAACCACTACCATCAGGTGCGTCTGAACAGCAACAGGTGCGAATGAATAGCAACAGGTGTGAAAATGAATGGCAACAGGTGTAAAACGAGTGGCCACAGGTGCTTTAGGAGGGGTAGGGAGAGGCGTGTGTGTGCTTGAACAGACTGTACAGCGTAACATTACAAACCAAAGACCGAGGACAAAAGCTTTGTTCCGCACCTTTTATCTCACCTTCACCGGGTTTTCTTCCTGCGCGACTCTAATTTACCGTGATATTGGAAGAGTGAAAATGGCGCTCGTTCCTAATGGCGCTTTGAACTAACTGCCGGAAAGGGCATTGCGAGGAGAGGGGGAGAGGAAAGGGAAGGGGAGGATGAAGGTGTGTGATGGGAGGGATGGGCGTGCTACAGAAGGGTGGGGTTAGATAGGTAGGAGTGACGGGACTGGTTGGGGAAGGGGGTGAGGGGTGAAGTGTGGGGAGGGCCAGGGGATGGAGGTCTATCTAAGGAGGGGAAGGGGATGGCGGACTATCTGTGCTGTCAGGCGGGTAAAAAGAGAGCCAGTCTTCCTGCACTTTGGCACACTTCCTGCATCCTCTCCCCCCCCCCCTCTCTCTCTCTCTCTCTCTCTCTCTCTCTCTCTCTCTCTCTCTCTCTCTCTCTCTCTCTCTCTCTCTCTCTCTCTCCTTTGCCCTGACTGACTGCTCCGCCTCCATCTTGTCGCTTCCTCAATCATTTTGTAATTCCCTCACGACGAAAATCACTTTACCCTTTAGATTGAGAAAATAAGAGGAAAAAAAGACAAGTAAGAAGAAAGAGAGAGAGAGAGAGAGAGAGAGAGAGAGAGAGAGAGAGAGAGAGAGAGAGAGAGAGAGAGAGAGAGAGAGAAAGAGAGAGAGAGAGAGAGAGAGAGAACTGAGATCATTATAATGTTTAAACACCGAGCTCAGAAAAGAAATAGATGAGATCACCCTTTTCCTTAGAGTATTGAATCCCGTGAGCCAGTGAACCCTTGCATGTCCTGCGTATCTCTTGTGCTGGTGTTGGGTTTCTTCTCCACAAGACTGCTTGAGCACGATGCAGCGGAGATTGGACCGGCGGAGTGGAGAGGCGAACGGGATTGGTATGGATTGGTGAGAGGCGGGCGGCGAGCGAGCGTCTAATCCACAGTGCCAGGACGGGCCAGAGACAAGTTACAGGGAACGCAGTAGGATATTTATGCTGGATGTGTTGAGAGAGAACATTTGAAGATCACACAAGGGATTTGAGCCTGTAGGGATTACGTTAAGGGATTGTGTGCTAGGATTAGAGAAGAGGACAAGAC
>JAXIVD010002002.1:0-5000 GCA_036785275.1 Cancer borealis | reverse complement strand
CAAACAATGTGGAATAACATTAATATGCTGATAAAGTAAACTGAAGACGTAAGTGGATTGACTTAAGATATAAACATATAAACGTAGGATAAGTTGTCTGCAATGTTCAGATCCAGAAAGGTATTGGAATGCTAAGTTAGTCCAGTGAAGTAATATGGCGTGGAAGACGTGTGCAGCGTTATTTAATGTTTAATGGATGGGACAACAGGGGAATGGAAGGTAAAGTGAGGGAAGTATAGCAAGGAAGTCATCCCTTAGATAAGACAATCAATTCCGACCATGTGACAGCAGGCAGGTTTGCAGGTAACATTAGGTTCACCTGAGAATAAACAAGAATTACAAAAAATTGATATGTTGCATTACTTATTAACAAAGGGAAGCAAATGCTGATAAAAGTAAACTACTCGTGTTGAATAAGTGAGAGAATGAGATGAAACCCGTGAGTCATATTGGTCACATGTGCTGATTATTGCATCGCAAGGTTTGACTCACGGTGAGACAGACTCGATGAAACAGCTGGAGGTTCTGGGAAGGGCTCGCCACAAATATTGAAAGATGCAGGGAGCGATTAAGGTTAGGAGCAGGGGAGGGGAGGCGAGCTTTAGAACCTTACATAGGATTATGAAAGGAACAAATGTACATGGACGTGAAAGGGAATTATGCATCGTTCTGATAAAAAAATAAAAATAAAAGCTAATCCCCTTAATACTTGCCTCAGAAACAAGAACGTGGAATATAAGCTAAGACATAGTAATTTAATGCAACGAGGTGAAACAGAGACAAGAATGAAAGCAAAAGATGTGATGTGAGTTGAGGAGTGAGTGAAACGAAGCTCTGTGATGTGGTTACGGTTCAGAAAGGAAGGCTAGGGATGAGATAATCTAAAAAGGACGTGACACTCAGATTGAGGGAATGGCTTTAAGAGGGAGGCCGTTGGTAGCTATAGTGTAAAGTGTGAGGATAGAGTACCGTGTAGAGGAATGAAGATAAGTACACTTGAAAAAGACATAGAAGGGGACGTTTCAATCACTGCCGCTTCCTGTACATACGCATAATGTATAAGTAGATAGATAGATGGATAGGATGATTTCTTTTTGTCAGTTATGAAGAGTTTATCAATGTAATGGTAAGCTGGACTATCTTTAAACGCCACGGAATCCGGTTTAAAGCACACAGCACGCCTCCCACTCAGCTGTTCATCCTCCCTTGTGAGTTGAACCGGAGATGGAGGTGAATTGGGGAGGTAGAATGTGGTGGCCCGGATGCTGCATGTGTGTCCCGGGGAGAGGTGCATTTCTTTACCATCCGCTCAAAGGGCAAGGAGACGGAAATAAGCACAGTGGCAAAGTGAGTGCATTGTTGCCATGTCTTATCTTTACTGTTCAACTTTTTTATTATTATTATATATATTTTTGTTTTTATATAGGAGTGAAAGGGTGTGTGACTTCATGTAGGAAGTATATAGTGTAGTGTCGCATTGTCACGTCAGCCCTTGTTGTAGCGTTCAATTAATGCTCTTACGCTGTGTCTGATCTTTTTTTCCCCGCCGACCACCTGTACGTATGTGTGTGTGTGTGTGTGTGTGTGTGTGTGTGTGTTTTTTACCCCTGCCCTGCCCCGCACTAAGCCTGTCTGTTGTAGTGTTGTCACCCGAGCGGGACGTCAAAGTGTGTGTGTGTGTGTGTGTGTGCGTGTGTGTGTGCGCGTGTGTGTGCGCGCGCGCGCGCGCGGGGGTGGGTGGGTGTGTGTGTGTGTGTGTGTCAGGGAAAGAAACGTGATGGGATCTGTATAAGCTGTTTCCTGCTCCTTGTTCTCGCTGTCCATTACAACACACACACACACACACACACACACACACAAACACACACACACCACGCATCTCTCTCCACCTTCTTCTTCCCTCTGTTATCGACTCCCAGCATGGCCGCACAAGCACCTCCTCATCCCATCCTTGTACCCACTCGTGCACTCACTCCTCCGTTCCCATTACTGCACTATTGACCAGTCCTACTTAATGTTTCCCCCGCTGTACCCCAAACCCCACCCATCCCACCCACCTTAGTCACCTCATGCCCTTGTGTTTGCTTGTACCTCACGCCCCCGAGTGCCACAGGATGCCACATCAAGCGAACACCTGCGACTGGTGACCCAAATTGCCGTCATTTACAGCCCACTATCCTGGGCGTCGAGTGTTGAGAGGGAGGGAGGGAGGGAGGGAGGGAGGGTAGGCAGCGGGGCCCGGCCTAAGGGGTTCTTGGAGGACGTATTGTTAGGTTTTGTGTTTGGAGTATTCGTTAACGCTATTTGTATAGTGTGTGTGTGTGTGTGTGTGTGTGTGTGTGTGTGTGTGTGTGTGTGTGTGTGTGTGTTATAATGTTCATAATGTTCCCATGGGCTGGCTATCTAGCAGGCTCCGCAGCACCCTCACAGCGCACTACAAGTCCTGTCGCTCCTGTGTCGTGGCCTCGCCGTGCACAGTTCTCCTTTACATATCACACACTTAATGACAATCGAGTTGTTGGATGTTGGAACCAATTTCCTTCAATTTCCGGTGTGAGGGATGATGCAGATATATTATTATGTTATTCCGTTGTGACTTCAAAGCGTGTCTCCCCTCCCCCTCCCCCCCTGTGTGCCGCGTCGGAGGGAGGCGTGGTATGGTACAGGTGGTGAAGGGACACTGTTTTTTTGCGTTTGATCTGACCTAAAGATCCTAATACAACTATCCTAAAAGTTGTGGCGATAATTGAGGTATACTTTTAACATCTTGAAGCTTTCTATAAGGTTGTGATAAGACCAAAGTGTCCACATCGGCGAGGTAGTGACAGTTCACCTCCACAAAAAAGCAGTTGTTCCATCTTTGTTTTTATAGGATATCTAATTCGCTTTACCGGGGCGGGTCTTGGTGGTGGTGGTGGTGGTGGTGGTGGTGAATGGAAGTATTGTCATCATGGTTAGTATAGATGTTGGCGTGTGAGACTCAGACATCACGGTGATTACTATGTCATCGGCGCCTGCTTGGTAAGGTGACGGAGGTGGTTCAGTGTTGCTTGTGGCTATTAATGAGTGTCCTTATAGTGTTCCATCTGCTCTAAAATGTTCAGAGTTCAGTGTTCTTTGAGTGTATTGAACCTTGGTTGTCGCTCACTGGGATACCATTTCATTCTAAATATCTTTGTTATTCAATGTGGACAGGTGTGAGGAAGAATTTTATAGGTATGCGTCGCCATTACTACAAGAACAAGAACTACTGCTACTACTTCTATTTCTACTTCTACCATGTTAATTGCATCACCACAACTACCATGATTATCTCAAGAAGGAATGGCGGTTGATTATGTTACGGAGGTGAAGGCAGCTGCATGTAATGAATCAGATTGTCTCCATGACCTTGACGCTACCTTCACGTCTATATAATTCAAGATCAAGCTCTGAAGGTCGTTACGTATATATAGTGTCATCACAAGTGTCCTGTCAGGCGTGTGTGTGTGTGTGTGTGTGTGTGTGTGTGTGTGTGTGTGTGTGTGTGTATGTGTGTGTGTATGTGTGTGTGTGTGTGTGTGTGCGCGCGCCAAACAAACAAACACCTTTCAACCTCTAATTGACTATCCACCTTCACCCTCATGTACCCTCTTCCTCATTTCTTAGTCACTTCCCTCTCCTCCCACTCTTGGCCCTCCTTCCCCTGGCCTGTATTGTGCGTGTGTTCCTGCCGGCTCATTGAACTATCTAAGCGGCTTTCAACTTCCTCAGCCGCGTTTGATGACTGAGACGGGAGATGAGGAAAGGAAGGAAAGTCATGGAAGATGCTTGGATGGGGTCTGGTGCAGGGGGGATACTGAAGGAAATGGCGGAGAGGAACGATGGGGGACTATTAAACAAGATGCCGATAATAATGTGAGTTAGTTGTGGGCGTGGTAGTGCCGTGGGTAATTGTGGGCGTGTCTGGTAGCGTTGGGTGTGGGTGTGGTACAGGTGGGTGTGGCCGCCTGCACGTCGATGGCAGGTGTTAATATTGAGTAATGGATGATGGGAAGGTAAATTGACCAAACCATTTACGTCATCCTTCTCTCTCTCTCTCTCTCTCTCTCTCTCTCTCTCTCTCTCTCTCTCTCTCTCTCTCTCTCTCTCTCTCTCTCTCTCTCTCTCTCTCTCTTCTCTCTCTCTCTCTCTCTCTCTCTCTCTCTCTCTCTCTCTCTTCCCTTTTCTTCCGCCTCTCGTTCCTCTCATCTTTCTTGAATGTGTATAGTTTATTTACTGTTTACTTTCCCTTTTGTTTTCTCATAAATGCCATCCCTTTCTTCCTCACATTAATTATCTTTTTTCCTTCTTCCTCCTCTCCTCCTCCTCCTCCTCCTCCTCCTCCTCCTCCTCCTCCTCCTCCTCCTCCTCCTGCTCCTCCTCCTCCTCTTCCTCCTCCTCCTAATCCTCCTAATCCTCCTCCTCCATCCCTCGCCGTAGGTTCATGCATCTCTTACCTGTAACTTTTTTTTTCAGCTTCTCTCTTTCAACATTTTCTTTCCCTTGCCTCACATATCCCTGAGTTTCCTTACATCCCTCCTACCCTCACGTTTCTCCCTTCGTATTTCTGTACCTTTCCATTTACTTCCTTTATCCGATCCTTCTCCTCCCTCGCTTCCGTTTCCCCATCGTCATTTTTTCCTATCTCATCCCTCCTTCCCTTCCTTCCTTCCTTCCTTCCTTCCTTCTTTTACTCTTTCCCTTTACTTCCCTTCCTCTCTCTGTAGTCCATTGCTTCGGGGTGTATCATCTCGCTCCGACTCAACCCTTGAATTAATCGCTAACAAGTTATTAATTGAACCGCGCGAGGAGTACGTCCCTTGAGGCTGAGCTGGGTTGGGCGTGGAGGAGGAAGGGGAAGGGGCGGGATCTATTGGCGGGGAGTAAACAATTATCACTGTGTGTGTATGTATCTATGGATGGATGGATACCACAAGTTAATCTCCTCCTCTTCCTCCTCTTCATCCTAGTACTACTAC
>JAXIVD010002001.1:7500-69656 GCA_036785275.1 Cancer borealis | reverse complement strand
GAGAGAGAGAGCGACCCCTCATCCTCCCCCCCCAACACACCTTATTTAGAGGCTTTACCAGCAAGGAAACTCTCCAAGATCATTATTGCCTCCCTCCTCACCCCCCCTCCTTCCCCCAACCCAGGTATGCAATTACAACACGTGCTCTCTCGCTCTCTCTCTCTCTCTCTCTCTCTCTCTCTCTCTCTCTCTCTCTCGTTTGTTATTTTTTGTTGTCTTTTCACTTTTCTATACAAGGTGGAATGTGGGTTAGAGAGAGGAGAGAGAGAGAGAGAGAGAGAGAGAGAGAGAGAGAGAGAGGAGAGAGAGAGAGAGAGAGAGAGAGGCCAACAATGTGGGGAGAAAAGAGACTAAAAGATGAAATTAAATACTCTCTCTCTCTCTCTCTCTCTCTCTCTCCACAAGAATAATAAGACCAAATTAGGAAATTGAACACACAAACACACACACACACACACACACACACACACACGAAGACAGACATGTGTAGGTCGAAAGAAAGAAAGAGAGAGAGAGAGAGAGAGAGAGAGAGGAGAGAGAGAGAGAGAGAGAGAGAGAGAGAGAGAGAGAGAAGAGAGAGAGAGAGAGAGCAAATATTTCTTCGTGACAGTTTCATAAAAAGACAAGTTTAAGATGTGTGGAGGAGGAGGAGGAGGAGGAGGAGGAGGAGGAGGAGGAGGAGGAGGAGGAGGAGGAGGAGGAGGAGGAGGGGGTGTGAGGGGTTGAAGGGGGGGTTGGGGTGTGTCCTTGCGTGGGTAGTGGCGATTCTGGTCGGGGAGGGTGGGAGGGGAAGGTGGAAGGAGAGATGGGTGGAAGAAGAAGAAGAAGAAGAAGAAGAAGAAGAAGAAGAAGAAGAAGAGGAAGAAGAAGAAGAGGAGTGCGTGATGATAAGGGAAGGGTATAGGGAAGGGAAGGAGACGGAAGGGAAAGGGAAGGGGGGGAAGGGGAAGGGAGGGGAAGGGGAAGGAAGGGAAGGGGAAGTAAGGGGAGGAAAGAGGGAAGAGTAGGGAAGGGGAAGTAAGGAGGGAAAGAAGGGAAGAGAGAGAGAGAAGGGAAGGAAGGGAAGGGAAGGGAAGGGGGGGAGAAAGGGGGGAAGGGAGGGAGGGGGTAACAAGCTCACCACCCAAGAACAACAAAGTCAAGACAAACAACAACAAACAAACACACGTAAACAAACCAACATACAAACAGATGCCTAACACATAAGCAAACACACACACACACACACACACACACACACACACACACACACACAATTGCAATCTAAAGGAGTACATAAAAAAGTAAACAACGTGTGTGTGTGTGTGTGTGTGTGCGTGTGTGTGTGTGTCCTAACCCACCAAAATGTAGCGAGGCTGTCTTAAATTCTACTTTTTTTTAAAAGAATTACAACCAATAAAAAATTACAAAAAAAAAGAAGAAAATGAATAAAAAAAATATAAATAGCAGCGAAGATAACCAGCATAACACGCAATGCAAGGAGGAGGAGGAGGAAGAGGAGGAGGAGGAGGAGGAGGAGACGGAAAGGGTGAGTTGACTGCTGGTAATAGAAAGGAAAATATGGAACAAAATGCGTCTCTCTCTCTCTCCTCTCTCTCTCTCTCTCTCTCTCTCTCACACACACACACACACACACACGCCCGCACCCACATGAGAGTCCATTATTCACTTGAAACTGCCCGTGGGTCTCCAGCACACACCACACAACATGGCGGCTTAAAACATACACATACACACACACACACACACACACACACACACACACACACACACACACACAGTCAATCAATTTATCAAGACGGTAGAATCTCAACACGGATTTGTCTATTTATAACCTAACAAACTTTAAACACACACAAACACACACACACACACACACACACACACACACACACACACACACACACACACACACACACACACAAACACACACACACACACACACACACAGACTTTCCTTCACCAGGTAACTCTTCTATAAATAAAGTTTGTATATAATTCTGAGTTTGCTGAAGGAAAGGAAAGGAAAGGAAAGGAAAGGAAAGGAGAGAAGGAAAGAGAAAGAAAGGAAAGAAAAGAGAAGGAAAGGAAAGGAAAGGAGAGGAAAGGAGAGGAAAGGAGAGGAAAGAGAAGGAGAGGAAAGAATAAGAGAGGAAAGAAAAGAGAAAGGAAAAGAGAGCAGAACACTTGTACTACATATTAATTGTAATCAGCACACCATCCCTCCCTAGCACCTGTCACCTGTATGGAGTAAATTACCTATCAAAGTTAATTACCTACTTACCTAATCACCTATCATGCCTCGCTAGCACTGCACACTAGAGATAAAAGATAGAAGAGGAGGAGAAAATGAACAAAAAAGATAAGATAAGGATGAATAAGAATGGAATAATAATGACAAAAAAAATTGAATATAAGACGAATAAGAAGATAGAAGAGAAGAGAAGAAAAGAAGAGAAGAGAGAAGAGAAGAGGAAGAGAAGAGGAAGAGAGAAGAGGAAGACCATCAAGCCAGTCCATCAAATCTTCTTAAACCAGTTAATAAATGCTAAATCATGCCACACACTAGTCAGATTATAGTAAGTAGTTCAATAGCAGTAGTAGTAGTAGTAGCAGTAGTAGTAGTAGCAGTAGTAGTAGTAGTAGTAGTAGTAGTAGTAGTAGTAGTGTCGACAATATTCCTGGCATCTATATATTCTATAAGTAACTCTAATAATACCACCACCACCACCACCAACAACAACAACACCATCACCACAATCACAACAACAACACTAACACCACCACAATCACAACAACAACACCACCACCACCACCACCACCACCAACAACAACAACAACACCATCACCACAATCACAACAACAACAACACCATCACCACAATCACAACAACAACACCACCACCACCACCACCACCAACAACAACAACAACAACACCATCACCACAATCACAACAACAACACTAACACCACCACAATCACAACAACAACACCACCACCACCACCACCACCAACAACAACAACAACAACAACACCATCACCACAATCACAACAAGAACACTAACACCACCACAATCACAACAACACCACCACCACCACCACCAACAACAACAACAACACCACAATCACAACCTCACTTATCCAACATACGCACATAAGCTACGAGACAAACAAAAAAAAAACCTAACCATTGTTCTTCCGTCCTTATCTCCTTTATCGGACAAATAGTGCACACAGGTTTAGAGGAGGAGGAGGAGGAGGAGGAGGAGGAGGAGGAGGAGGAGGAGGAGGAGGAGGAGGAGGTTGAGTGGCTGAATGTGTATCTAATTCATTCCTTTAACTAAACATTCAAAATGTTCCTAGAACTCAATTTTTAAAACCTATTATTTCCTTCTACAATAACACTTCCCTCTTACCAAACCACATTCTTACCCTTTACCAGCCTTTCTCTCCCCTCTACTACTCTAAATAAACGAGTAAGCTACATGAATCACTAAATAAAACCAATAATAAAAGGTTAGTAATACGTAATACTACATAAGGTAACGGTAATGGAGGGTGAGAGGGTGGTGGTGGTGGTGGTGGTGTGAGGATGGGTGGAATGTGTTCTGTAGTGTATATGGTAAAGTACAGTACTAGTTTTACGAGGTCATGGGGTCGTGTTGCAAGGGTTAACAGAGACAGACTCACACACACACACACACACACACACGTCACAGTAACTCACTCATCACAAGAGTAAGTAAGTAGGTATGATCTCCCACTAAATGACTCACGACTTACTCATCAAGTTTACTCAGCTCACAGGTTAATGGCAGGTAATAAAACCAGTTCACCCACAGCAAACCCAGTCAATTAGTTTGCTCTCTCTCTCTCTCTCTCTCTCTCTCTCTCTCTCTCTCTCTCTCTCTTAGCTTCCTATACAACCATGAGTCATAATTTTATATAAGATTCACAACCTGACTCACTGAACATCGTACACTCAGCCTTCCTCTACGACACTGACTCACTCACTCATTCATGACTCCGGAAGCTCACTTACTCACATTATACTGGTACTGAGTAATGAGCTTAAAAATGACACCAATCCTAAAATATCATCATTACTATCATCATTAAAGCTACTGGTTGGCTACGTAATTTAATTATGATGATGATGATGATGATGATGATGATGATGATGATGATGATGATGATGGTGGTGGTGGTGGTGACGACTGCAGATAACACGATGGTATTGATAACGGTGTGGCTTGCTAATCAATAGTATGCTAAGCTTCCTCAGATAATGGAACAAATAAGGGGGAGGGAAGAGGATGTACGTATGTATGTGTGTATGTATGTATGTCTATATGTGTGTTGCTGACGGATGCTGATGTTGATGCTGACGAAGGTGATGATGGTTGCTGCAGTGGTAATGATGTGAAAGAATAGTGGTGGTGGTGGTGGTAGTTGTGGTGGTGGTGGTGGGTTTGGTGCAGGCAAAAGGGACATTAATTAATGTTGGTAATAGTAATACTGTAGTAGTAGTAGTAGTAGTAGTAGTAGTAGTAGAAGTAATAGTAGTAGTAAAAGTAGTTGTAGAAGTAGTAATAGTGGTAGTGATAGTAGTAGTAGCAGCAATAGCAATAGTAGCAGTAATAGTAATAGTAGTAGTAGTAGTAGTAGTAATAGTAGTAATAGTAGTAGTAGTAGTAAGAGTAGTAGAAGTAGTAGTGTTGCTACCCTAGTACTGGTAACGTGGCAGTAATGGTGATGGGCAGTGATGATGGGACAGTAATGACAGTGTTGTCAGCAGGCGTGGTGATGGTGATGCTAGTGGTATAGTGGTAGTGATGGTGGTGGTGGTGACACACATCCCATGATCCCAGCGGGGCCATCTTGCTCCGGGCGGAGTGGAAGCAGGCGGGCGGCTGAGATGGGCGGCGCCTTATCTTATCACCTGAGTCAGTGCCGCCCACCGCCACACGCCCTCACGCCCTTAGGTACTCACTTCTGGCTGCCTGGTAGAGATCCTTCACTTCCTTGATGAGAGCCTTGATCGCGGCGTTGGTCTGGTCCAGCTCCTTCTCGTGGGTGTGTAGCTTCTCCCGGAAGTAAGGACTGTCCGTGAGACAGTCCTTAAACTCCAGAGGCATGAGACCCATGATGGTTTATATCACACTACCAGCCCATGACCCAAACATCACTAGTATGGCAGCTCACTCGCGCACACCCTCACTCACTAACGTCAATGTGCTGACTGAGCTCACTCGTGTCAACTGATATAATATGTGACTTGGAACCACCAAAAGTAGTACCTGAATCTATTATGTACACATTCAAATAGGTCTTTAATAGTGTATTTGTAGTGTTTAAGATTTATTTATGAGTCAATATTGATTTTCTTTTGTTTTCTTCCAGTGTTACCATTGAGTTTCTAGCGTTTATACTTGGCCTACAAACCGTGGCGCGGGACACTTGTTGCTTTGAGGTCGTTCTCTTTAGACTCTTAAGGAGGGACTACTGGACTTTTCGTTACCTATCTGTTGCACATACCTATAAGCTGGATTAGTCTTATTTCAATTGATTAACGTTAGGGTTTTATATCTACGTGTTTTCTCATTCAAACATGGCAAATTGGCAATGTGTTCCATGGCGCGGAATAAACAATCATTCGCTATGGGGATAATAGTATTATACCGTTATATATGGGTCGTGGGGTTGTAAGGTGTGATTTTTTTCCTTATGGAATGACAGAGTAGATGTACGCAGTGTGGATGAAACTAATATTATGCTCATAAACTTTGGCTTTTGAACTGAAAAAGATATCTAGATTAGTTACAGCGTTGCGGCCGATCACTTTCAACTGTCCTTTTATAAGCCATGCACCAAGGCAGGATATACAAGGGCTGCAATGCATTCTAAATAGTTGATTGAAGCCTTGAGTTAGCGTGTGTGTAGGGTGAGGAGTAGTTGTGGGCCTGGGCTTGGCGTGGGGTACCTTAAATTGACAAGTCCGCCCAGACTGGACGGACGTGGCCAGCTTTCTAAAGGCCGCGGGCTGCCAAGGGAGAGTCCTGCGGCCGCAAGGTCAAGGGCAATGTCGCTCACAAGGACCACCTCATTTTAGGACTGGGAAGATCTGGACCTAGTTGTGACGTTACGCGGCGGCCGTGCGTAGTATTAGCTAACGTTATTTTAATTTAATACTGACTACACTTGAATGTACGTAATCTATGAGGAAGGGGAAGGTGGTTCACTTGTCTATCCTAGCGGCGAACATTATTGACGAGCTACCACATACACTCGATTTATAACCTGAAAATGAGTTATGTTAATAGTAGATTGCTTCCAAATGGTATATGGTGTAAGGTATTACATGGTAAATTTGCGTTAGCTAGTCATTATTACTTCCTTCACCTCCACCATTACAGGCTGCTTATGTCAGAATCTTCTTGATATTAGGAAAAGATCTTTAATAAAGTGTGGCATTAATGTATCACCAATAAAGTTGTTTTTCTTACTTATTTTTTTAAGCTTTAGCATTTCAGTCATTATACTTAAATTTTAAAAAAAATCAAAAATAAGGAACATTATTTATCTGAATGAGAGAGAGAGAGAGAGAGAGAGAGAGAGAGAGAGAGAGAGAGAGAGAGAGAGAGAGAGAGAGAGAGAGAGAGAGAGAGAGAGAGAGAGAGAGAGAGAGAGAGAGAGAAATCAAACCCACTCTACTAAACAAAACATAAAATCCAAGTCCTCACAGGATAACTTAAGAAACAAAAGACACAAAAAAAGGACACCAACCCTTTATTAATTTACCTGACACCAAGGAGGAGTAACAAAGTCTTGCTTACTGAGTCGTTTTACTCTTGCTTTCATCACCTTCACCCTCCTCCTCCTCCTCAGATTCATCATCGTCTTCCTCCTCCTCGTCATCATCATCGTCGTCATCATCGTCATCATCCTCCTCTTCATTGTAGTAGGAGAACCTGTACCCCGACGCCCCCTCACCGTAGTACCCCGACGCCCCCTCACCGTAATCATCAAGGTCCATCTGTTGCCGGCCGAACTTGTGGGTGCGGGCTGTGGGAGAGGAAGGTGTGTACAGGAACAGTGTGTACGTGTAAGGCAACATAGATGATATATAAAAGGAATGTAGGTATGGATGAGGGCAAATTAATGATGAGAGTTGTGGCATGTTGGTGAGTGAGTGGTGAATACTCTGGACACAGCATTGATTAAATCTAACGTTCTTAGTTTGCTCAGAAAAGAATGTTAAGGATGCCTGAACGGAAAGTCATAATTTTGTCATAATGAAAGAGTAGGAGACAAAGAATGTGCACTGGAAAATGATAATTGGAAAAATATTCTGCCATGTTCACCCTCTTTGGATGGGTTCATAACGTATAAAAGAAAAAAAACTAGTTAAATCTATCGACATATTATATATCTGCTTTCATCCTTCTAAAAAGGAAAGATTCATTAATACAATACAAACCATTTGATGCACTCCATAATAAGACTAGAATATGCTTTATCAAGTTGAATAAATAACACACAAGTAAAGGGAAGGTATACATCCATTCATCCAAACACTTACTGGACATGCTGAGTTCCTTGGTCTCTTCTGTGTCAAAGCCACACTTGGGGCACGGCAGCTTCTGGCGGTTGTCATACTTAACACCCTTCCTCCTCACGTGTTCCTCACAGTAGCAGGTCTTGCAGCGCAGGCACGAGTACTGGCCGTGACGGTTACATGATTGACCTGCCAGCGGGAACAGGACACCAATCAACACCATTAGACTTAATTAAGATAGTATATGTAAATGGTTCACTAGTTCATCCACAACAAGGTACAGATGAGTGAACACACACAAATTTGTTCTTTTATGTCATGTACATTATGGGATTTACAAGTTTCTAAAATAATTGTCAAAATGAGAGAGAAAAAAACAACATTATTAATTTTTTTTTTTCTCTTTCAATTTGACACAATTATTATATTTAAAATGAAAAACATCACATTTCGACACCAACATAAAATTCAGATGACTGATGTTATATACAGAAAGGTTTTGGCTACATAATAATAATGAGAAAAAAGAGAGAGAGAGTATGTGTTGAAAATAACTACATGGTTTCCCCCTTTTACAAATATAATTGAAGAAATACATACATTCACACATTTATACGACATACAAAGCCTACATAGATGAAGAGTCGTGCAGCAGCTATATGAAGAAAAGTGAATGTAATGAAAAGTACTGTACAACCTTAATGAGTATATCTTAAAAGACGAGGTAAATGTTTCCAAATAAAGCATCTACCAAGGATATGAATCATTGGTGAGTGTTGATGTCAAAGGAGAAAAATCCTGGATGGTGTGGAAAGAGCCTTGAATGAAAGAGGAATGTCTGTGGAGTAAGGAAGGATGATTGTGTGTGATAGAAGTGAATGGAGAGCAGTGATGAATGCATGAGTAAACACAACACCAAAGAAACATCTGACCCAACAGAAAAAAATTAAATAAATAAATAAATAAATAAATAACCTAATGAATGTATTGATTTAAACAATTCACAATACATCAAGTTGGATAGATCAACATCACAGGTTACAGTAAGCCTTATTACCCTGGCCTGAGGATAAATAAGGTAAGGGAAACACTCACACTTGAAGGACTCCTGCTCCAGCACCTGACATGAGGCTTGGTGTTCAAACTGGTCATCTTCACACAAAAAGTTCTGGCAGTAGTGACACCTGAAGATGCGGCCTCCGTGGCTCCATACCTGTTGGCACCACAACACCTTGAGAATTTTCCCAGCTATGCTGTATGACACTAATTTCTTTAGCAATCGTTTTTGGGGAACTTTGTCAAACACTTTTTGAAAATCAAGATCTACTGATTTTGTCTCATCATAAATGTTGAATACATCGTTATAAAAGTCAAGCAGATTCATTAAAATGAGCGTTTGTTATGAAAGCCATGTTGAGTATTTTTAATCAGAATATTTACTTCTAAGAAACACTAAATTATCACATATTATGGCTTCCATTAGTTTACCAACTATGGATTTTAGACTGATATAGAGAGGGATGTGGTGGGTGGAGGCTGTGAGAGGGGAAGGAGAAGGATGTGGTATGTGTAGGTTGACTTACATCACGTTCACACTCGTTACAGTTGGCATCCATGAGGGGACAGGTGCAGGCATGGGTCTGGAGACACTTCCGACCATGACAAACCCACGCCTCACAGAAGTCACAGATGGCACCCTGAAACACACACAGATATCTTCAACACCTATACATACACACACACACATACATAGATGACAGCATACCCTCAAAACCTATATGCACACACATACATATATACATACATAGATGACACCATACCTTCAACACATATACGTACACACGCATACACATATACATAGATGACAGCATACCTTCAACGCCTATATGTACACACACACACACACACATACAGGGATAGTTGAAGCAGTACAAGAGAAAATAACTAATCTTAATGAAAAAGCAGAAGAGTTACAGAGCATGACATGATGGAGAAGGAAGGTGGAGCCCGTGAAGGTTGGGTTTAGAACACTGGCTAGGAGTTAAATTATGTTAAGGTCATGGAAACTATAGATAGATAGATAGATATTGATGAAAACTGGCACAGAATGATGAATACTATAAGGAAATATAGATTAGGAGAGATATGAATGAAGAAGAAACAGTAAAATGAGTCAAAAATATTACAAACAGAAATGAAGAAGAAAATATATTGGATCATCTATATAGAATCATAGAATACAAAGAGTAGCAAACAAATGGCCTAGAGTCTAAGAGATCTGTTGTATGAAGAGATCATCAAGACTGGAACTCCTTACACTACAGGAAAGCAGGGAAAGGGGAGATCTAATTACATTGCATAGAGTTGAGGAAGGAACGGAGAAAGTGGACAGAGATGTTTGTCAAGGATTCAGGAGATACAAAGGACAAGAAGTTGAAGTTTCTCACTACTGGAAGGAATACCATAAAAAAAAACTTTCCACACAGAAGAATGAAAATTAGATAAGGAAGTGATCCCTGCTAGGAAGTTAGGAACAAAACACCCTCATAACTCATCACAACACCAAACACATTTCCATCCCATCAAATAATTAGCTGACACTCATCCTCATAAACATTATAAATATACATGAATGGCATACTCTATTTTCCTGTTGTAAGCATAGTAAGTATCACATGAACATAACTTTAAAACAGTTTGAGTACATAGAATATCACTCATTGGTATTGTGTGGTTGTGTTTAGACTCACCACCATGCCCAGGCCCGTGGTGAAGGAGCTGGGGTGCTTCACTACACAGTCACCAGTCTTCAGCATGCACTTCACCTTGCCACACTGGGCACACTGGGGCAGCCTCTGCAGGGACTGGCAGAAGTAACAGAAGGCTCGGTTCTTCTGCCTTCGCTGGCACTTGTCACACTCCTACCAAGGGAAGGTGTGTCAGCTTAGCTTCTTATTATAAGGATTGGTGATGCATTTGTGAGTGCAGAACATATACATATATACATATAAATAAATAAATAAAATAACAAATAAATAAATAAATAAATATATATATATATATATATATATATATATATATATATATATATATATATATATATATATATATATATATATATATACATATACATATATATATATATATATATATATATATATATATATATATATATATATATATATATATATATATATAGTACCCTGTGAATAACCAGAATCACAATTGATAAGTCCACAAATGAAGGGGAAGAATGCATACTTTCTTAATTCATACATAATAATACACATGGTTTCCTTTGGAAGAAAAGTAGCAAAAAGACAGTAAAATAACCACAAAGGTAATATAAGTGGTGAACATTTTTTAAAAACATTTCTCATTCAGTGTTTCAAAGGTTCAACCTTGAAATATCACAGATGACACAAGTTATCCTCAATTACAAAACTAAAATGTGAGCTGAAAAGCCTCAAGACCTTCCTTTATGATCAAAAGCTTTGATTCCATGTCTGAATAATACTGAACTTTAATGCATTGAAGATATTACTTCTTAAACCCTGCTTTCTATAACTATAGTTTGCTTCTCATTGTCTTGAAACTAATGCAACTATTCATTTTTCTACATCCTTATTTTCCTAGCCAGGTAGTGGTTGTGCCTCACATCACACCTGGTGCTGTGCCTCGCCTCACCATGACAGAGTTGCACGGTAGGTCTGCCAAGGAGCGGTTGGCCCGACCCTTCCTTAGCTCCTTCTGCCTTGCCTTCTGCTTCTCGGCCTTCTTCCTCTGTCCTGTCTTTTTCTTCGGCATGTTTGCAGGATGGGAGGAAGGGTTCTGCAAACAAAGGGTATGGTTAGGCATCAGGACATCAAGGATATGTTTTTTGACTTAAAGTACAAACCAACTCTGTTAATCCTTAGCATACTCTGCAATCCATCACCTTATACAGATTAAAATATATATATATATATATATATATATATATATATATATATATATATATATATATATATATATGTATATGTATATATATATATATATATATATATATATATATATATATATATATATATATATATATATATATATATATATATAAAGCACAGTACAAGCCCAATTCAATAGGATAATTCAGCCAAGCATAGTTTCATTAAATCAAACTTTCCACTAAATCGAGCATTCATTCTTTCCTACTTCTGTTGCACTTTAGGTGTGGTTTCAATGGGGTTTCACTGAACAAATACGCCTGGAACATAAAAAAAAAAAAAAAAGAGCACAGAGGAGCTGTTAGTGAAACGAAGAACACCACCAAATATAAAAGCAAGTTGTGTGGGTCAGCGGACATTAGCAGAGCCACTCTAAATATCGTTCAATTTAGCAGAATTGTTTCAACTATACCAAGCATATAAAAAAATTTCAATAAATCAAATTTTCTGCTAAATCAATTTGTTAGAATTGAGCTTGTACTGTATGTATGAGTATATATGTACGCTTTATAAAGGGCACTTTTTGTTCGTGTGTTTAATCATGACTTACTCCCTCGCCTATAATGCTGGTGATCCCATACTTGGCACGTATACTAATGTGGTGCCAGAATAGGTTTCATGTTAAATGTTTTGTTCCCTCAGATCTCAGAGGGAGTGGAAAAACAGCCCCACTATGCCTTTGGCATCCTTGGGTCATCCTAATCAAGATTGGCATGCATACAAAGGCGGTGCCAAAATAGGGTTTAAGTAAAACTCGTCCCCTCAGCCCACAGGTGGAGAAGGTTGACAGCACAAACTTTGCATGCACAAACCCACTATGTCCTTGGCACTCCTTGGGTCTTCCCAATGAACAGTATATGAGTCTCGTTTGTCAAGGGATTGTCTTTCTACTTCTTGTCTGGCTGATTAATCACAAAAAACCTATGATAAACACGCATGAAATATCAACTAACAAATGTGTTTCATGCCAGAGTTGTATGTGTCAGTTGTATGTGTTGGTGTTTTACACCAACATGATACATGCAAGCTGACTGAAAAAATATAATGATGTTGAACAAAAACAAAATAATTAATGTTAGCCGGTGTATGGGCGTGATACCTTCGTGGTGTAGGGTGGCAGGCCATCAGCCTAGCCCCACACCCAGCCTGCCAGGACACAGCCTACACACACCCTCCTCACCACCACCACGCACCACACACCACCCAAGGACCCAGGGCATGACAACATTACCTTACTTCACTATGTTGTCTGAGTAAAGGTAACTTGCAGCCCCGATGAAAATTGTGCCCCGAGTGTACAGGAGTGACTGTGTGTGCACATTCAACACTCTCAACGGGGACTACCACGACCAATACTTACTGTAATATTATATTATTATAACTTTTCACAAACTATTCTTTCCTGTTAATTCACAGCCATATACATCATGATATGGAATAGGATATTATGTTAAGGGAACAATGACTGACATATAATGAGTTACGCTATCATGACATTGTAAACATTCGAGAAGTAGTAAGAGCATTTCAAAACATTTACTTGTAAGTGAATAAGAACAATAATAGTTATGTAAGGAATAGGAAAGTGTGGGTAATGAGCACCCACAGTGTGTAAGCTAGAATGTAGATGCACTCACATGATGTTGACAAAACCCTTTGAGCTCGCCAACTCGCATATCAAAACCCATTAATAGTCATGTTGTCCTCGAGGCACACAGCAAGCAGAATAGCAGATCCCGCACGTGGTTTGAAAATACTTATTGCTAATCATAAAGGAGGAAAGATTAAAGATGATCAAATAATCCCCTTGAACTACGTCACTATTGACCTTATAGTTCTGCTAGGGTTAACGAAAGAGTGCTACCTCTCACCAAGAAGCTGCCGTGAGACGTGAGCTAGGATCGAACTCACAACCTGAAGGGCACGAGCCGAGCCGCCGAGCACTGTACCACAAAACCACCCAGCCCCAATTTTTTTTAGAGAAGCCTCCCATAAAGAAAAAGAAAAAAAAAAAAAAAAAAATAAATAAATAAATAAATAAATAAATAAATAAATAAATAAATAAATAAATATATATATATATATATATATATATATATATATATATATATATATACATATATATATATATATATATATATATATATATATATATATATATATACATATATATATATATATATATATATATATATATATATATATATATATATATATGTATATATATATATATATATATATATATATATATATATATATATATATATATATATATATATATATATATGTATATATATATATATATATATATATATATATATATATATATATATATATATATATATATATATGTATATATATATATATATATATATATATATATATATATATATATATATATATATATATATATATCAATGACCTATAACATGATACATTCCCAAGTACTCGCTACTTTGCCTTGATTGGAATTTACAAATCATAAAGCTTCAGTATTCAATAGAGCTACACTTAGCATCATACTTATTTTTCACGTTTATAATCGTTATGCTTTCTGCCCAAATGTTCTGAAGTCATCATCGCGTGATCTTCTGCCTCTTGACGCCGTCCTCCGTATAGGTGTGTTCCCTTATCACTAACCTGATCCATCACATAGCACAGGTAGGTAATCATGAAGGTGTTGTAATATATGACACAACCTAAACATTCCTCTCGAATTTTTTTTCTTCTTACCTGTGACGTCTTATATTTTTTTTAACCGCCACTCTGCGTCATTTCTTCTTTATTTCCTTCTGTATTCTGTATTCCTGTCTCGTATTTTAGTATCTATCAGTTTTCTGTTTTTATCTTATTAAATTTGCACATCAGATGGTGTTAGGGCATTATTGGTCAGCTATATGAATGAATGAATGGATAATTGGATAATAAAAAAAAAGTATATAAGGAAATATAACAACGAGAAGATCAATTTCTTCTTAATTATCAACCCCTCACCACCCTCTCCCTAAAACAATTATTCTAGCCAACACAGTCGTTTCTTCGAGGTTTCAACAGACTGCAGTGGGGGGGAAATAAAAAAAAAATAAATAAAATAAAAGTCTGAAGGCTGGTATAGTTAGTGTTCATAGCCTACTCTGTAGCCTACAGTAGAGTGGACAGTTGCAGAGTTATAAAACAAAGGACACACGACTAACCGAGAGCAAACGAGGCACTAATTAGGCTACACGTGTCAAGATCCAATTTACCTGACTTACTAGGTTTGAAATTAGCCTTTGCCGATGAGGGTTAGTCATAGAAATTCAGAATACAATGGTATGAAGTGAGAAGGATGAATAATGCGTCCATGCGAATATAATGGAGTTAGTTATAAAAGAAAAATTAATAGGCATGAAATAACACAATTTTTTTTATAGTGTTTTGTGACGCCTGTTATATAGAAGTAGTTGAGAAGGACATTAATGAAACAAGGAAGAGGAGGATGAACACACAGAGGAAGTGAAAAGTAACAGAACGTGGTTAGGACAAGACAAGGAAGACAAAGAAGAATAGGGAGGAATTAAGAATAGTCAAGGAAAAGAGAAAATAAATGAAGGAGGAGGAGGAAGTGAAGGAGGAGGAAGAGGAGGAGGAGGTGGATGATTAATGAAAATTATAATACAAAATACATTAATATGATCGGTAAGTATACATATAGGCTTTTATGCTATTAATTATTGAGGTGTGTTATCATGCGAGTCACCGTGTGTGTGTGTGTGTGTGTGTGTGTGTGTGTGTGTGTGTGTGTGTGTGTGTGTGTGTGTGTGTGTGTGTGTGTGTGTGTGTGTCAATCGAGTTATGAAATCATGATGACGTTATGACGAACACACACACACACACACACACACACACACACACACACACACACACACACACACACACACACACACACACACACACACACACACACACATATATAATCACATAAATCCCATTAACCTGGAATTCTACGTTATCAAAACACACACACACACACACACACACACACACACACACACACACACACACACACACACACACACACACACACACACACACACACACACACACACACACACACACACACACACACACACACACACACACACACACACACACACACACACACACGTCAGCCCTATCTTGTCGGATCACCCAAAATCACTCTTATCATTTATTATCCTTATCTGACAAACGGGCGGCCTCGATGCTTTCCTTAGGGGTGTGTGTGTGTACGTTTCCAGAGGGAGTGTGCAGGAAGCAGCCGTAACGTGTGTGTGTGTGTGTGTGCGTGTGCGTCAAGGAAGCTAGCCACCATATCAAGACAACACGATATTACTGAAAGGAGCAACACGAGAGAGTCTAAACATACACATCCATACATTTATACACACTCTCCATCATGCTGAAGAGTATCTTTTTGGTGGCTGTGGTGCTGGCGGGGAGAGTGGCTGCGGCGGTAAGTGGCTGGCTATCATTTTCTATTTCTTTGAAGCCCCGGTTTGCTATCTTTCTATCTGTGTGTCTGTCTGTTTGTTGGTTGGTTTGGTTACTTTGAAATGACTTTGTATATTTTCTTATCTTTTTCATTGTTGTTTTTGTCTTACGTAATTTTTCAAACGGGTGACACACTATACATGAACTAAATATGATATAAAAAAATTCTTTAGTCTCTGCTCTTTGTAAAGTAGTACATTGATTAAGTATGAAAAAAATAACCCAATTTAGTTACAAAAACCCTGTCATCCGCTATCTATCTGTCTAACTGGAGAGAGAGAGAGAGAGAGAGAGAGAGAGAGAGAGAGAGAGAGAGAGAGAGAGAGAGAGAGAGAGAGAGAGAGAGAGAGAGATGTACACTTTTAACTGATAATATAGTTAGTAGCTCTTGAAGGCAATACAATAAGGCTATCATCAACGAAGCGCATTTCAGAACCAATCTAAATATTATCTCCCTGTCCTTGATATATCTTTACGGTGAATAAACATAAGAACAAAAGAAAATAAGGAGGCTGCAAAAGGCCAGTTGACCCACACAAGGCAGCTCCTATTTTCTTCATCCATTGAAATGTCCAACTTTTTCTTATAAACATCTACTGTCCCGGACCTTACCACTTGCTAAGTTTATTCCACTCCTCTACTACCCTATTAATGAACCAATTTTTACCTATATCTTTCTGAATAAAGGTAAGGAGACCACGATTACCTGACCCTAAAGCTATATCCATTCTCACTTTACACTCGAAAATATGCAGTACAAGTAGCCCAAAAAGTGGATCATAAAGGGAAGATTTTACAGTAAATGAAGTGAGGGAAGGATGAGGGAGGGGAAGAGAAGGGAGGAGAGGAAGGAAAATAAGGAGAAGAAAGGAGATAGAAGAAAGAAGGGAAGGAACATAGGGAAGGATGTAGGGGAGTAATCAACATCAATATTCGATAGCCTCTAAAACCCCTATACCATTAATTATCTTATCACGGGCGGTCATTATGAGCCTGTGGGAATGTGAGTGAAGTTATCAGTCCACTCCTTAAAACCTTCATGACGAGTAAACGGAATAAAAAGTTGGTGTTATGTACCATGGCACTCTAAGGACGTTCATGTATTAGCTCGTAGTTATAACCTATCATCCCATACACACGGATCTCTAATAGTAAGTGAGAGAGAGAGAGAGAGAGAGAGAGAGAGAGAGAGAGAGAGAGAGAGAGAGAGAGAGAGAGAGAGAGAGAGAGAGAGAGAGAGAGAGAGAGAGAGAGAGAGAGAGAGAGAGAGAGAGAGAGATAAGGGGGGATGGAATGACATGTATGTTAGTCAATATTAATGATAACGATACAAAAAAATTATTTCAACAGTGCGATTTAATTTTTTTTTGTGTCATCAATCATGTATTTGTGTCAACTTAACAAACTACTGATTATTTTATTTATCTAACACAAACATATACGAAACCTAAATTTAAACGAAAAATAAAATGTGAGGTGAGGTGGCTGAGGAACGAGTGTTATGTGTCACTGTGTTTAGCTAACTAATAAATATATATAGATAAATAGATGAATAAATAAATAGATAAATCAATAAATCAATGTTCAAACCTCGCCATGAGAAGGTATTTAGAAAGAACGAAAAATACACAAACAAAACAATTCAATTATAAACAAGAAAAAAATAACAAACCCAAATAAAATAAGCCAATCGCCTAATAATAATATCCGTTAGCTGCCATTAAAGAATTAGAACCTCACAGATGAATTAAGAACCAGTATCAGTAACCTTGAACAGCCCTTAGTTTATCTAATTCCATTCCTTTATCCCATATCCTGATCAGCTGCAATAATAATAATTTAACCTTTAATTATATCCTGTTTAACTTCCTCCTCTGTTATCACTTATTTTTTTATCCCTGTTATTCTCTATCATTTTCCTTAATTCCTTCCGCATACAGCTAACCCTCACTTCATCTATCTTTTATTCGTTATTCTCTATCCTTTTCCTTAATTCATTCTTCCGCATACTGCTAACCCTCTCTCCTCCTCCACTCCAACTGTCCTGACCCTTCCTTCCTCCCCTACAGGAAGGCATCACTGAGCAGGACCAGATTTACGTGGTGTCCGGTGTGTTTGGGGGAGTGTGTCTTCTCCTCACCATCGCTGCCATCGTCAATGCCGTCAATGTAATCAAGTAAGAACGTTCGACCTATCTCCTTAATTCCTCCCCTCCCTTGTATTCCTTCCATCTTCTGTCTCTTCATAATAATAGTCATAATAATGTTGATGATAATAATGATGAGTATAATGATAGTAAATACAAAAAAATAATGATAATGATAATAACAATAGCTATGGTAATAACTTTTCATACAATGCTCCTCAACCCAAATATATCCACAAATAATACCAATACTAACACTAATAATGTATGACAAGCCTCACCTCAGTATAGTTGTAATTGTTGTAGTTGTTAAAAATAGGTCATGGCTGCAAGAACTCTTCACTCACGCTGTTGTTGTTGTCATCAGGTTGCAGACGAAGGTGGCGGTATTGCAGGCGACGGCCAATGCTTCAGCCAAGACCGTCCTAGAGGCTCCAAGGTGGGTCACGGGGGCTGTAGGTGGTAGGCGGGGCAGGGCGGGGTGAGGCGGGGCAGGGCGGGGTGAGGCGGGGCGGGGAGAGGTGGGAAGGAATGGAGGGAAGAGATAATGTGGGTCAATCGATTATATAAGGATGATAAGGATGGCGTGGCGTGTGGTGGTGAGGGAGGATGATGGGTGGAGTGGCAGCGTGGTGCCTTCCTGCCCTGCTTGGTTTGAACTGTCTTCACCTACTTTTACACCGTTTTAGACTACTGATGGTTTGGGCGTTTATATAATTTATGTATTTATCAATGTAGCTACTCGTCTATTTCTATATATTTTTTATTTTTACTTTATTTTAATTTTTTTTTAATTTGCCGTTTCATTTACAAGGTTTTAGATACGGTGATTCCAAAATAGACGAGTATAGTAAATTAAAATAATCATTTGTTTATTATTCTTCAAGGTTCATTCGATATTCACTGTATACTCAAATAGACTTTTCTGTATAACTCACTATCATTATATAAGTAACCGTAAGTAGAATCAAACCTAATATTGATTTAATTGTTTTCGTATTAAGTTAACACACTGAATGTAAAATGAATGAATATGCCATATAGAGTCACCCGACAATAATCTTATCGGTCTACTGCGATAAATACACCACGAATAAGCTCACGGTACTGAGTTTTGATAGGAAGTAAAACAGCCAAGTGACAGTCCTTTGTGATGCACTTTACGAGCAGTGACGTGAAATTTTGCCAACTAACCCTACAAACTATATTAGAGCACTTGATTTTTTTCTTCATATATAAGCATTGAAAACATTATAGTTCGCGAAACATTACAGAATTTACATTACTACCACCGCCGCACCTGTATATTGACTCTTGTAGACGCCGGTAGAGCAGCGTGTGGGTGTGGTATCAGCGTTTAGTACACTGCCTCACGACTCACACGACTCACAGGAAGGTTTCGAGACAGTAAACACGACAGTCTCACTCCTTGCACTAACATTAATGGAGCAGCATTATGACACAATTATTAAAGTCTTGTACACGCTTGTAATCCTCGGCCTCACTTCCATACCTAAATCGGCCCCTTTGGAAGGAATGGAAGGAAAAGCGATACAGATTACCATTACGTCACATTCTATGTCGCCCATTCTCTCTGTCAACACTTCCAGCAGGACTCCACAGAGGACCCTTAAGTTACTCCAAGTATTATGCAAATGCCTCCCACTTGTAATGCTACCAGAGTCACGCAAACTATCGTCTCACGTCACTAGTCAATACATGTTTCGAAGCATACCAGACGGTGGCTTTGTAAAATTTAGTACTTATAGTCGGGATGAGAAAAAATATAGCTTCTGAAGTAGGAAGTTGGCCGAGTATGGCTTTTGGTGGTGGTGAGCGGTCTTCATTGTGATTAGAAGTGGATTAAGATAGTAAACACTAACCCGATGGTGGTGGTGGTGGTGGTTGGCAGGACGCAGCAGCCAGTAAACCCAGTATCGCGAGGTGAGGAGCTGAACAGGTTCTCCCAGCAGGAACCATACCGAGGTGCACCTGCGAGGGAAAATCACCGCATGGAGAGGTCAGTCAGTCAGTCCTGCCTCCTGCAGCTGATTAAGGTGTTCATTCATTGCTCGCTTGTCTCGCCCTCATCATGATGCTGCAGCAAGCCTTCATACATTCTAGTTTACCTTTATAAGCTATATACTTATTATCTTATCTGCTTATTTAGTCCATCTTTAAATAGCCTCTCTGTGTCCGCTTTCATTGAGTTGTCATTACCATAACACAGTTTGCTATGCCATCACACTGACATTAATGTCAGTGTGATGGCATAGCAAACTGTGTTATGGTAATGGCAGATAAAGGAAATGTTACACAAGCAGCAATGAATTAATTGCTGCTTGTGTAACATTTCCTTTATCTGCAGTGCCACCCACTCGTTCATGTGCAACATATTCTTCACTTCCACCATTCTGTATATATACTTTCTTTTTATATGTGTTCGTCGTAAAGTGAAATAATTGAAAGGCCATTGTGATGTCACCATAACATCTAACATCATTCAAAAGGTCAAAAGGTCAATGTCATCCCTTTCATTGACCTGCACAGTAAACGAAAAATGGAACTTTGAATAACAAATGAATTCGGGAAGGTAATAATTAATGTTCATGTTCTATTTTGCAAACTATCTGATTAATCACATTCCTAAAGTGACCCCGAGCAACTAGAAACCAAACCACCTAAGTACTACATAATGAGTCACGTTTATAGCAGTCACCTGGTAATCTTATCTATCCTGGACTGTAAGCAATGAACAAATGTAGATAAAAACTTCATTAGTAATGTAAGTAAGTGAGGATCAGTGTTTATCATGGTGGTGAGAAGGAGTGGAGGACGGGGGACATGAAATTGTAACGAGGACTGATCTATATAAGGGTGTTTAGGGATATTATCATAGTATAGTGATTGATAGGATGATGGGTGAAGCGAGGCATTCAGGACAACCTTGTAACCGTGAGCCAATTAAGGGGTTAAGGGATGAAACATTTTGTAACGCTGAAATATCTATCCTCGCCTCGGTCATATAATTGATTATTCAATTCCTCGGCCTCACTTCCATACCTAAAACGGCCCCTTTGGAAGGAATGGAAGAAAAATCGATACAGATTACCATTACGTCACATTCTATGTCGCCCATTCTCTGTTACCACTTCCAGCAGGACTCCACAGAGGATCCTTAAGTTACTCCAAGTATTACACAAATGCCTCCCCACCTGTAATGCTACCAGAGTCACGCAAACTATCGTCTCACGTCACTAGTCAATACATGTTTCGAAGCATACCAGACGGTGGCTTAGTAAAATTAAGTACTTACATAGTCGGGATGAGAAAAAAATAGCTTCTGGTAGGAAGTTGGCCGAGTATGGCTTTTGGTGGTGGTGAGCGGTCTTCATTGTGATTAGAAGTGGATTAAGACAGTAACACTAACTCGATGATGGTGGTGGTGGTGGTTGGCAGGACGCAGCAGCCAGTAAACCCAGTATCACGAGGTGAGGAGCTGAACAGGTACCCCCAGCAGGAGGAACCATACCGAGGTGCACCTGCGAGGGAAAACCACCGCATGGAGAGGTCAGTCAGTCAGTCCTGCCTCCTGCGAACACCTGCAGCTGATTAAGGTGTTCACTCATTGCTCGCTTGTCTCGCCCTCATCGTGATGCTGCAGCAAGCCTTCATACATCCTAGTTTACCTTTATAAGCTATATACTTATTATCTTATCTGCTAATTTAGTCCATCTTTAAATAGCCTCTCTGTGTCCGCTTTCATTGAGTTGTCATTACCATAACACAGTTTGCTATGCCATCACACTGGCATTAATGTCAGTGTGATGGCATAGCAAACTGTGGTATGGTAATGACAGATAAAGGAAATGTTACACAAGCAGCAATGAATTAATTGCTGCTTGTGTAACATTTCCTTTATCTGCAGTGCCACCCACTCGTTCATGTGCAACATATTCTTCACTTCCACCATTCTGTATATATACTTTCTTTTTATATGTGTTCGTCGTAAAGTGAAATAATTGAAAGGCCATTGTGATGTCACCATAACATCTAACATCATTCAAAAGGTCAAAAGGTCAATGTCATCCCTTTCATTGACCTGCACAGTAAACGAAAAATGGAACTTTGAATAACAAATGAATTCGGGAAGGTAATAATTAATGTTCATGTTCTATTTTGCAAACTATCTGATTAATCACATTCCTAAAGTGACCCCGAGCAACTAGAAACCAAACCACCTAAGTACTACATAATGAGTCACGTTTATAGCAGTCACCTGGTAATCTTATCCATCCTGGACTGTAAGCAATGAACAAATGTAGATAAAAACTTCATTAGTAATGTAAGTAAGTGAGGATCAGTGTTTATCATGGTGGTGAGGGGGAGTGGAGGACGGGGGACATGAAATTGTAACGAGGACGGATCTATATAAGGGTGTTTAGGGATATTATCGTAGTATGGTGATTGATAGGATGATGGGTGAAGCGAGGCATTCAAGACAACCTTGTAACCGTGAGCCAAAGGGTTAAGGGATGAAACATTTTGTAACGCTGAAATATCTATCCTCGCCTCGGTCATATAATTGATAATTCAAATTTCAGGAAAAAAGAAAGCGCTAAGATCAAGTATAGCATAATCATAAGACAATAGTATATTATACTATTGTCATATGGTTATGCTTCGTTAATTCTAGTAACCATAATGTTATTCAATCAAGCAAATAAATAATAAAAAAAAAAAAAAAAATTATATATATATATATATATATATATATATATATATATATATATATATATATATATATATATATATATATATATATATATATGTGTGTGTGTGTGTGTGTGTGTGTGTGTATGGTGCGATGAGAGGATGCTTCTGATTACCACCATTCAGATAGCTGTGGTCCCAGCATGTGAGTGACTACAGTAAGCGAGTGAGTGAGTGGCTTGACACCAACTCCAACAAAGTAACAAATTTTTAATGAATAGACTGAACAACAGGTACCTACACCGTGATCTAAAGAACATGAAACAACTCATCAATCACTAATGGAATGATAAGATATGCTATCATGGTCTCGGTGCCAGATACGAACAGCAAAAAGGGATTTGGCTTGCATCTAAATTTTGATTATTTTAAATACAGATAATAAGTAATAATATAATCTCTAACATTACCCCATCATGATTCTACCAAGTGCCAGAGAAGAAGGACAGGAATGTGTTTCATTCTGAGGGTCGTGTTAGGAGGTCTAGATGACCCTGGTTCAAAGTAGAGCCCCTTGCTGAAGTCATACACATACCATTGGTGCCAGGCACAAAATATCACTAGTACAGTACTGTACTACTTATAGTAACAATCTGATATTTCTCAGGAACTTAACTTAAAACTTTTTATTTTTCCTTGGAACAATGCTGAGCTTGAGATCTCTTGCTTAAAACTTAATTCATTGGTGTCCTGTATCACTTGCAATTTATTTTATTTTGTATATAAGGCTGAATGGCTTCTAAGGTTTTATTTTCTTAAGCTTGGAGTCTGAGCATATATTCTTGGGTCAGAGACCAGTGGAGACCTTATAGGCTCTCTACTCTACAGGTGAACTGATATTTTTTCCCAACTTTGTATTCATAATTGCTTGGCTTTGCTTCATGCAGGTTAAACTACGAAAGTCGCTACGAGAGCAACAACTTTTTGAACAGCGGGTGAGTAAGGCTGATCTGTGGTGGCAATGTCTGGGAACACCCATTCATGTGTGGATAGCAATGTCACCACCAGAATAATTGTACAGGAGTGATGACTATCTGATTGGAAGGGGCTGTTATAGCAGTGTTGAGGTGGCAGAGGGAGTGCTGTATATTTGGAAACCTTTGTAACACTGAGGACTGGCTGGATGGGAATGTTGAAGCCTCCTCCCATCCTTGTCAACTTAGTGCCGTTGTAGCAGTTAAAATTGATACCTTACAATAGTTACAAGTGAAGTTCTTACTTAAATTTGAACCTGTCTCTTATTACCAAGGAAGACAATTATCCTTGTCTATAGCCTACATTCTAGTCCATTTCAATTATTAGCAATTACTTGTCATGCATGCTTGCCTCTTCCTTATATTAGTGCAAAAACATGATGACACAACAATCAAACTACATCAGTATGGTAGTACAGTATATGTAATACCAAACTCCCATGGTGTAGCTGTACGTGCTACTGTTAGCTATCACTTCTATCTGCTACACCGTCGCCCACTGATTCTTGTGTTGCTCATCTGAACCCTTCTGATTCATAGCCTTTACATGGATCTTTTAATATTTGTCTTTAATTTGAGTACACTTTTATCTTATTTTTATTTTTTACTTATGTTATTCTGTAATGTCTCCTGTTTTGCAGCTCTGAGAAATTGATTTAAAGGGGTAAGTAAGAGGACATTGGTAAGCCGAATTTACTACACGTGTCTGTGAATTGATTTTCTTTTTCTCCCATGTTATTCTTCTCATATGATTTTAGGGTTTGATCAGTACTGTGTATTTTTTTTAATTGGTTTTAACACTTGATTCTTGATGTCTTGATTCTTAACCTGTATAATCAAAAATTTAGATTAAACTATTTCTTTTTCAATTCTTGATTCTAATTTTTAAAACTCATTACGTATTTCTAAGTTCATTCATTCATATGTTTCAATATTACACATACAAAGATGCACAACAGACCAAGGCTTTGACCTACACCCATACTGATAATTATTGCACGGACAAGTGTTTGCATGTTTAGTGTGAGTAAGTTAGTAATTGTTTCTCTATACCAGGCCTGTCCCTCCACCAAGGCCACAACGCATAGGACCATCTGCAAGAGATAATTATTACTAAGATGTTCATGGCCTGCTGCTTCCATTATCTACAAGGTACATTGTATTCTGTATAGTCACACTTATATTGTAACTGTTCAGCTAAATGGTCCTCAAACATACACATGCTACACCATTGTATGTCTTATTCCCTTGCTGTATCCCATCTAATACAGATGTATGCCATATTCATTTAGAATAACTATATACATATGTAATTTCTTTACATTTAACATCAAAATTGACAAACAAGAAATGCTAGTACATAAAGTATTCTAATTAAGTGATGTGTAGTCCGTCCGACCTTGACTTTGTATCACCACAATGTTCTACTTGGACTATACTAACAACCTTATTATATTGCAGGAGTCTTAGGATGAAGTCACTCTACCACCCACACAGATGCCAATACATCTACTCACCATAACTGCATAATAAGTTAAACTTCAATCATAAAATAAAATGCACTAGTAGAATTATTCAATAAAAAAAATCCTGTGGAATAATTTGGTAAATGACCTCATTGCGATGATATCAAAGTATGGCTTCAGTTTAATATCTAATGAAAGCTTCTTACCAGTTACTATGACAACATTGACAAAAACTACTTCTTGTTGGATGTATTCTATGAAGAACTTTGGAACATTACACAGAAAACTGAAAACATCAAATATTAAAGTAAAGTTGCGTCTACTATTCAACATTACTACCATCACATTAATTACCGATCTTTGCTAAACTTAGAAGAGCCTTGTTGAAATTGGAAGATTAGTATTAAGGTAAAGAATCAACAGTTGGTCTGCTGTATGGTCATTACTGCTTTTTATATCATACAACTCTTTACTTATATACATATATAAATTCAGAATATTCACAAAGTACTGTATGGCAAAAGTTTGAAACTGACTTTCTCAGGCAAGAGGTCTGGTAGCTCTGTGCCTGTATATTTCTCATGCAATTTTAAATGGCTTATATGTACAAAGTTTTTTTTTTTTTTTAACAGAACAAGTTCTGTAGCTATTCAATTAATAAACTAAGTTAAGATACTAAAATATAGATTTGTTCAAATATATCAACTATGATGCATGTACTGTATATCTATGCAAGCATTGATTAACAACCTTTAGTAAATATATGACTTTTTACTTAATGTTTTCCAATTAGTCTACATTTTTTTATTGCATTTAATAGAGCAGTCAGTGGTCTACAAATTTAACTGGCAATGTTTGATTTCTTATTTAAGAAAATGGAATGGATTGTCTTGATTTGATAACAGCTGGATGAAAAGTTCATGGAGTTGTAGATCCGAGAAAAACTATGTAGAGTGTGGTGCTTCCCCCCTTCCCCCACAAGATAGAAGGGAGGTTATACAAGTTTAAGACAAGGGCTCACTCAGGGCATACATCTTGTGTGGCGACAATACTCATGTTTCTTTGTTTGGCTGTTGAATTCTGGGTCAATACGCCATTATGATACTTAGCTTGCCACAGCTGTTTCTCCAAGGTACAGACACTCGCTTCATGCTCAATGCTAAAAAGGTGAATACGACCGCCTTGCTTTGCCCAAAATCCTTACTTGAGCCAAATAGCATTATACAGCACTCATATATGCAAACAAACAGAATGTAAATAAACCATTTAACTGCCTAAGACCTACAGTACACACTTGTGATCTGATCAACTTTGTGTTTCTATAATATGAGAGGATTATTGGGCCTCAGAATAATGCGTCATTCAACACCAAAAAGTGTCACAGCATTAGCATCAAGTTCCATTTCCATTCAGGACTTCTTAGAACTAGACAAGTACAGTGTGAGTGTGTGGAATGAAATGATTAAGTTTTCAGATGATTCAATAATCACCTCGAGCTAGGTAGCTAAGACCATATAGCTCTGCTAGAGTTAATGAGCTTAAAGTTATCAAGAATGTAACCTCTCTCACCAAGAAGCTAACGTGAGCCAGGATCGAACTCACAGCCTATAGCCCATTAGCTGAACACTATCACAGAGCCATCCAGGCCCCTCAGACCTCTGCACACCTGGGAAGCCCCTCCACTGTATTCTCTCCTATGAAAAGACAAGGTACAGACGGAGAGGGGAGAGTAATGTCTCCCTGAGCCTAAATTGCCTTGTCTTGGCTATCCACCTTAAGGAGAATATAAGCTTGGAATATAGTTAGATATATAGATATGATATATATGATAATCTCAATAAGAACAAACATTGATCAATATCTCATCTTCTCTCTACAGACCTTTTACGTTTCTGATCTAAAGCATTCTTCCTATTTTCTTGGGATACATGAAAGTTGTGTCTTAATCAAATATATATTTCAAATTATTACAAAATATGTTGGTATAAATGCGTGTACAATGATAACATTTACATCTCCGACAATTATTATTTTTTCTTTAAACTATGTAACTCATTTCCAAACTTTTCTGTTAGTAGCTGTTGATGATGATAATTATATGGATAATAATGATAATGATAATGATGCTGATGATGAAGATAATTCTGATGAACATACAGTATATGATCATAAAGAAATACTAAAAATATCCTGAATGCAAGTAAGAAATACAATAATCAAGGAACTAACCAGGAAATGACATGTCAGGACGAGGAAAGTGTTGAATCAAAGACAGAGCAGAAAGAGGAAGACAGGCTGGGAGATCCTCACCTGGTGGAGTTATCCCACTTGCAGCAGGAAACAAGGCACCGGGAAAAAAGGCTCCTTGATTTTCCATGTTTGTAGTCATGTAAAAAGATGTAAGAATTACACACACACACATATATACATATACACACATATATATATATATATATATATATATATATATATATATATATATATATATATATATATATATATATATATATATAAAGGTGCTCCCCTACATACAAATATATAAGTTGCAGACTTTCAGATACACTTGTATGGACATAAGAAAATAAAAACATTAGAAAATAAGGAGGCTGCAAGAGGCACGTTGACCTAGTAGAGGCACCTCCTGTCCTACCAGCCGTAAATTCAAATTCTGAACTCCATGCAGTTTCACAATTAATACCAAGACCTGCTAGCATCATTCTATTAACACAAAGCAATTCCTGTGTCCTTCAATTTGAATTGAACATCTATTACATCTACATTTCTGCAGTTTTGGCCTAAAAAAATGGAAATAAAATTCAATAACACTAAACCAGCGTTTATCAAGTAGTTCAGAGCATCTTTAAGGTGCTTTCTTGGTTGAAAGTAAAATATCTAGAGAATATAAATATGCACCCATAATGAACTACACTTAAGTGGCAGGCGAGAATCATACAGATTCCAAGATTTCAGTGCTGGGCCACTTTGGAGTTTGGAAAACACAAGAATTGATGTTGTGTTCTGTAGAATGAACTCTCTCTAGCAAGTTAAATCATGTTATTTCCTCTTGAGAGACATTTTACTCTTTTTAGCCTGTGAACCTTGATGTTGGGATTTGCTGACACCCACGTCTTCCTGAGATGTGACTTTCCTCTTCTTGGCCAGATTTGTATTACTGCTTTTTATATTACTTTCTTTGGAAGAGGAGGAGGCAGCTGGTGATGATGGTGGTGAGTTGACTGATCTGTCTTCATCTCCACTATTTTCTTCCCTTTCTGATGTGGGACTACTTTGAACTCTATCTCCATTTTCTGAAACTGCTGCATCTTCTTCCTCCTCTTTATCTTTATCTTCATCGCTCATATTCTTCATCTCCTCCACAAGAGCAGAAGAATTGATTCGGAAATCCCGGTTGGTGCTTAACTTCATCCCATTCATCAGGTTAATTCTGGATTTCCGGGAGAGTGCGATGAGGTGCTTTTCATACTGTTCCACTGCAAAGATGAGGGAAGGAATGAGCTTGGACTCTTTAATGGCACGGGCAGAGAGAGCTGTCCCCTTCTTGGCACCCTTTCCCATTTCTGACACTTGTCGCTGAATGTTATCGATGTAGGTGATCATGGGGTATACAGGACCAGTTACCAAATCTCCAGACATCTTTACCAACTTTTCAAACTTTTCCGATAGCTGTGCACTGCAGCGAAGGCGGTACATATCAAGGTAATACTTGACGTAAGATGAAAGTACAGTGTAGAGCTTGGTGACTGTAGTGAGAGTATGGTCAACTAATGAACCAGGTGGTATGGCAGAGTGGATGATCTCATGCACACCAGAAATCACAGCACTGCATTTACTGATTACACAGTTCTCTACCTTTTCTAAGTCATAGTCTCCTGCTATGCTGATGCTGGCTCTCATTTTGCTGACAGCCAAGTCCACTAAAGCCAGTGCTGTGTCCAGGTGGGCCAAGGTAACGGCCAATACAGTGGGCGCTGAATCCTCAGTCACTACAGAGTACTTATCACTGGGCTCCACCTCTGTGTCCTGGTTGTGGTCACCTAGTTTAGAATGAAGCTCTCGTGCCATCTGCCATGTCATAGAATGATTGGCCTTCACCTGATCTGACAGTTGGAACACCAGTTTGAGGAGAGCTTCTGTTAGAGCTGAATTATCAAAGTCCTGGTCCTTGCACAGCTGAAGTACCCAATCCTGTACCTCCCCGAGCTCTGGGCTGTTGTAGTCCATGGACTGAGTAACAGTGTTAAGCATCTGAACAATAGTGGTGGCATCCTTCAATAGGGCATTACGCTCTTTAAGGTGAAGGATCCTCAGCAGCATCTTTTGACAGCGCTTAGCTATCTTATGCAGCAACACACTGGGAGAAGACACTTCAGTCTTTCCCAGTACCTCTTTAAGCACGGCCTCCAGCCTATGTTTGAAGTGCTTACAAAAGATAGACATGATGGTGGCCACAATGTTGAGGCAATGCCTTACCCTGGTCACCTCCCGCACATCAGTGATGTCTGGCCTTCCAACACACCCTACACATTCCTCCAATAACACCTTTGCAATAGCTTTCAAAGGAGGTAAAAGTTTTTCTCTCTCCAAGCGAGTCAATCCCTTGAATGACGACAAATTGTTTTCTACAACACTTAAGAGATATATTTGAAATCCATGGTTGTTGGACAGTTTTTTGTGAAAGCTGTCATTAGCGTTCTGGTCATCTTGTCCTTCCTCTTCAGCCAATGTGGTGGCCAGTATGTCTGCTGTCACACGCAAGCTCAAGTTACTCTTAATAGAGGGTGTTGTCTTGCTTGATGGACGTGCCTTACTTTTTGATCCTTCTCCTTTCTTGCTAGGTTTCTGACTTTTTTCTGTTATAATATCAAATATTTTCTGCTGTGATTTGAAGAGAGAGAGAATTGTAGTGATTGCCTCACGTGAAAGCTGTCCTGTCATGAAGGCGTGCTCTACCAAGCTGTCAAACACACCTGCCATCACCTGGGCACTCACCAGGTTCTTCTTCCCTGCAGTAGAGCCAGAAGAAAAGTCTCCATTGGTATTGATGCCCATATCTCCCAAGTCACATCCAGAAAGCTTCTCTGTTAGCCTGTCAAATAGTGAACAAATTTCATTGAGGATAGAAGTTGCATTATCATCCTCCTCCTCCCCACCAGCAGCTGCAGCTCCATCCTTGTTGTTGTGGTAACAGGCCTGGCAGGCAGTCATGGCAGACAGTAGGTCACCAAGAGGTTCCACCAGGATCACACTCTCCCCTTGAACCAGGACCACCTTTTTTAATTGGACAGGATTGAGAGCATCTGGCCGCAGGTCCATGAAAGTCTTGGTGTGTTGTAGCAGCAACTCCATCACACTCACAACCAAGTGAGGGTTGGCAGCACACACCTCATACAGTCCCCGGTACAGAGTGCACTTCACCTGTGGAGAAGGGAAGGGATATCAAATAAGCATATAAGACCACAAGTGAGATTGTCTTTCTAGATAAGGCAGGTTTAGGTACCTTACACTATTACCTTCTATAAAACAACTTGCCTCTTCCTGCTTATGTATGATGGCATCCAAGAAAAAGAAAAAAGCAGGATACCAAGAAAGTCTATTTATATCTATATACCTGACTTATATTCCCATTACAAGGAGGTAGCCTAAAGAGTTTCTTTCAGTTACATTTTGTAATATGCAGGGCATGTGGTGCCATGTATTCTACATCTCTGTTTGTATAATGAAATTCTTAAATAGTAGGTTAGTGGTAGGACTGGAACACACAAGATAAGTAAATCTTGCAAGGAAATGATAGATAACTGTTTGGCAGTAAATCAAAAGATTCCATCCTTTGAAAATGAAAGATGCAATTACCTCCTGCTGCTGAGAGAAGCACCTCCTCAGCACTCCCAGCAGCTCCAGACAAAGGGCTTCATTGGTGGAGCTGTTAAACACTGAGTGAACATTAACACTGACAGTACTGAGGGAGGAACAGAAAGACATGGAGGCCTGGGAGGAAGGCAACGCCCCCATCACACGGAAGTATTTCAGGAACTGCAAGAAGCCTCTGACAGCAATCTGGCGGTTTTCAATCTTCCTGGAGAAGAAAAAAGCACTTAGAGTTCTCCGTAACAACAATACCAATTGATAAGGATATAATAAATAAAGAGGAATGCAAGAAATCCACAAAGGCTGGAACATATGCTTTCAAAAATATATGAAATGCTTTCTGTCATGGCCACTCCTCTTGAAGGGATTATTACAAATGTAAACAAAAACATGATACTTCAAGCAGCTCAATATTTTGACTTCATCATGTATCAACAAATACCTGGTAAATATTATAGTCTCAATATCCTTTTGTAGAAATCTCTATGGAAACAACAACTGGGCTGAACCCAAAGATTGTTCATGGAAAAAGGAGATTATGTATGTAAGATCTTTAATATGATGGTAATTGAAGAAAAAAAATTAGCTGAACAGATGAAAGTGTATGCTGCATTCATAGATCTGGATGAGGAATATGGAAGGGAAGAGGAGACCATATAAGAAAATGCTGCAAAGGAGATAAGAGTGAGAAGGAGAACTGAGTACAAGTCTTGGAATAGGAAGGTTAAGGAGTTAGTAAAAGGAAAGTATGTGAAGAGTTTGGTATAAAACTGAGTGAGAAGTTTCATGAAAATTAAAAAGTTGTGGAAGGAAGTCAAGAAAGAGAAAGGAGTAGGGGGTACCAATGTGAGATGAAGGATAGGGTAGAGGAGTACATGCATGACAGAGATGCTGGTAAAGAAGGGCTTCAATAAGCAGGGAGGGAGTGTTTGAATAAAGAGGTGGAGGCTCTTTTGCAGCGGCCATCCCTTTGGGAGATGTTTCTGGAGGGAACGAGGCGCTAGAAACTATATTCATATAGATAAATAAATAGAGGAATATAACAAAATTATTTGGGGCATGAAGGTATATGGAGTAGGTGGAAGCATTCCACATGGATAGAAAGATATTAAAGTATGGATTAAAATAAAAGTAGTGAAAGTTTCAGAACACTTGAGGAGTCCAACAGAGAAGTGTTACATTTCCTTCCTGTTTTACAAAAACAAGGGTCACTAATACTGGACTAAAAATAAATAAAGGAGATACTTAATGACAAATTCAATTCCATTTGCAAAGAGCATTAATATACATATATCGAGAATGAGAGAAACAAAGATAGTTTAACGTTGTTTATAAGGAAGGCAAAGGTGAATGTGACCAAGCATAAAAATTTTTTTTGTGAAGAAACAAGTGAAATAAGTAATTACTCTTGATTTCTTCTATCACACCTTCAACTATATACTCCACTTTCCTCACTGAACCTCTTCTTGCCTCATCAATCCTTTATCTCCTTTCCCTGATGAAGTCAGTTACCCATTCATCTACCATAAGGCTGTGATAGTGTGAGCAAACACCTATTATTAACTAATGTTAACTGATTACTTTTCTAAATGACTTTAATTTTCCAACAATTCTAGTATGCATCACCTAAGAGTCATGACCTAGATGCCACACTTCTAACTCTCCCGTCTCATTGCCAACCTTGAGAAGAGCATTTTTTTCAGTATGATCATGAGGGCATCCTTGAGGGCCATGTTCATCTTGAGCAGTGGGTTGAGAGCCAACAGCAGGTGGCTGGCTGCCCCAAGGCTGAGGTGTTCCAGGTATTCAAGGGTATCACGTAACACACTGTGGTGGTCTAGTAAGGTCATAGGCACGGCTCGGACCAGCTTCTCCAGGATCACTGATACAAACACATACTATTGTATTAATCATATTGACAGTTATGAAAAAAAGTAACCTTTTATGGTTTCATCATAGGAAGGAAACAAATAAAGAGATGAACTCACCAATATACTGCACTGGTGATGAGGATGACAGGATGAAACAGGAGAGCTGTGAGATAACAGTACGTGCAAGGTGAGGCTGTCGCTTGATGATGCGGGGGAGTATCAGGCCAGCCAACTCCACTGCCCGCTGACCCACATAGGTTTCCCCCTTGGGACCCCCACCTGACTCCAGCAGACTGCAGGCCAGCTGTACCAGTCCATGGCTCACCTGTCACAACACAGCACACACTCATTACTCTGTGATTCCAAACACACTTACCACCCGTACAAGAATCTCATCCTTCACTCACTTCCAAACAACAGACTTTCTACACATTGCAATCTACATTTTTGACGACATTAAACTTCTCTGTAATCTGACATGTTATTGCATCATCATAATCAGTAAACACAATCTATTTAACAATATATCTGGCTTATATCCCACATAATTTTGTGATCCAATTTGCTGATATTCCCCCTCATATGAATTTCTTTTGTGATGAAGAACACATTCTCACTGAAATTCCCAAATCACCCATCCAGGCTCCTTACTACATGGTAGCTACACTACACTACACTTCAATGAGCACCGTAAGGTATATGGCTGCCTTGTGATTGGTTGATGTCCTTTTAAAACAATATTGATTAGTTAATGAATATATTTAGGTTTATCTTGCAGATAATCAAAGCCATGATAGTTAGGCCACAAGTATTCAAGGTTATGCTGTATTGTGTGCAGTGTCAAACCACAATTTTCAAAAAAACATTTATGTAAAAAGCATTGATATCTCACTTGATCCCAACCCATGCTACAGTTCTCCACGGTGGTGATAAAGGCACTGCGAATATCAAAGTCACTGCCCCAAGCATCCCGTAGCCATTGACAGTGTTGAGACCGCTCTTCTTCTCGGAAATACTTCAGGAGACAAGACTTGAGAGAATCCAGAATCTGAAAATACATAAAGATTTTGATTGGCTTCATTCATAAAGGTTCATCACAATCTACACAAAGACTGCTCATACTCATGTGCAAATTTACCCCAAAAGACAATATAGTAACTTTCTTTAAAAAATTGTAAAAACTTTAAGCGGTCGACTATAGATAGTCTGATTGAGTCTAGATCATGATTTTAAAGGTGGCTCTGTGATAGTATGGTAACAGTTATATTGGTAAGTGCTCAACAACTTCTCATACAGTTGTGGATCTTGACTACCTTCCTACTCTGCTGGCAAGTTCATGAAAACTCACCTTGTCTTGAAACTTTTCAACAGAGGTGAGGGAGAAAGCCAGGGCCAAATTGAAAGGGGTAATGAGCTTCTCTGTGAGCCAGATGGAGGAACGAATGTGCTTGAGGAAGTCCTGGACCAATGCTGGGTTGTATTGTGCATGGTGTGTCAGGTGCAGGATGACTGTGCCTTTTGCCTCTATCAGATCTGTCTTCTTGCTGTCCTCTGGTGCAGGTTCATATTAGTATCAATAGGAAGATGTAGAAAAAAGAAACTCAAATCTCACCCTCTAGCATGCAATTAACAAACAAAAGATAACTAAGCTGTAAAATCTCAATACTCTATATACTTGTGTTCTGATACCTGATGTGATTCAGTAATTATAAGACAGTAACAAAGTGCAGGTCTGGCTATGAATATTTATTTATCTATCTATATATCCAGCTAATATTTTCCTGAAAGGGGGATAGCCAACACAAGGCATTTAGGGTTTGAGGAGATATTACTCCCCTCCACCTCAGCACCAAGTCTTTTCATAGGAGAGAATAACGAAGATTCCCAGACCCCTTGCTCCATCCATTTGGTTGCCTTTTAATACCTGCAGAGAAAACGGTGGTAGCATTGTTGCACCTCCCACCACAGAGCTATGATCATGACTGTGAAAAAACTGTAGAGTATCCTCACCAATGGCATTGTCATCCAGCAGGTCTACTGTGTTGATGTCAGCAGGGTCCTGGCCCTGAGATGAGCCCATCTTGAGGTCTTGCTTATTGAAGTAGTTGATCACCACCTGCAGCACACGGCGCGGAAGTTTGGTGCGCACCACTAGCACCAAGTGGTACACAAGGGGTGGCACACTCTGGTAGTCCACTTTCTTCAGCACTCGCTCCACCTTGTGAATGACATCTTCCAACTCCTCCTTGGGAAGGTCCATGTCCCTGAAACAAGTACACTAAATTTGTTGCCCTTATCCACAGGTTTTCAGGATCCAGTTCTGCACACTATCATGTGATCCTGACAGTCTTTCCACACATACTGTGAGGTGTGTAACCTTTACAATTTACCAATCAATGCATGCTTGGAAAGCAGCACTTTTTTGTAAAGTGATGCATTATGTTATACATACATCAAATAGAAATTGAGGAAACCTTACCAAATGGTCATGTAAGGAAGGAATGGAAGTGTGAATGTGAAAAAGTTAGCATGCAGTTTGGGTTCTGAACAGGTGAGCAAGAGGTGGAGGGACTCACTTTATGACAGACAGGAGACTGATGGCAGTCTCAGCAGACCAAGACAGATCACAGATTGTCTTGACAACCTGGTAACGGTAGTCGTCCCCAGCCATCTTGCGGCCATCAATTGTGACTTCTTCCTTGTGGCTGACACTGGTGATTGTCTTGGCCATCAGGTCCACCCACCTGATACACAAGCCAGACACCTTACCACCTCCATGCACATCACAACTCAACACACAAAATAACTCAATGTGACATTACAGTTGTGTTTTTCACTCTTAGAAGGAAAAATATACTGACAATTTTGTATTAAAAACTACTTAACCCTTAGTACTACAAACATATAATCACAAAATATTACTTCACACAGGAAGGCAAAGTTCCTTTTGCTCATTTAGAACTCAAACTGATTATAAGCTCCGAGATTACTTTTGTGTTATTTCTCAGATCAGGAGATGAAATCTAATCATTATTGTGTTGTATAGTCAGTAAATAAGTTAGTGATGCTTTACATAACCACATACCTTCCTTGGAGTGGCTCGCCGCTGCGTACCATCTCCACATACTCATCCACCAGGGTCACCAGGATGTGGCTGGGGAAGGTGTCCACATGCATCATCAACACTGCCACCAGTTCTCCGATGCTTCGCTCCCTGCCGGCCACCTCTACCCTCACCACCCGCAGCACAGTCTGGTACACCTGGGACAACAAACACAAACACACCATCTTACCATTAGCTAACTCACAAAAAATAAGTCCCCAAGAAAATAAGTGTTCATGGTCAAGAGGTAACCTTTGTGTTATACTTCACTAAATAACTAAATACAGTAGGCTCTCAATTTTTTTTTTTTTTTAATAATTTTTCTTTGAACACAAAATAAATCTGTACACAATTTCGTTTCCTATGATTAGCATGTGAATGATTTGCTTTCATAAGTGTTCTATTTCTGTTAAATTCTGCTTACATATACTTGGGCATAGTATATTAGTGTTTAGTTGCGTTCAAGCTGAGTATCTTTAACAACCAGTATAACTATTAGTGTATTTGACAATCACCATCAGCCCACCTTGAGTCTGAGATTGGTGCTCTCCCTGGTCTGGCACGTGAGGGAGGAGAGGATGCCATTCACCCATTGTGGCCCCTCTGCCCTGTACATCTGTTTCTCCACCATCTGAAACAATAGGTAATGCTATACAGGAGTTGTGTGGTGCGGAGTTTCAGTAAACATGCATCATTTAAAACTGAGAAGTTATTATATTATTTTTTCAAGCAAATCTACACCTTTGATCATAAGGAAATTGTTATCTGATGGGGAGTTGGGTGCTGAGGGCATATTTGAGAGAGAGAGAGAGAGAGAGAGAGAGAGAGAGAGAGAGAGAGAGAGAGAGAGAGAGAGAGAGAGAGAGAGAGAGAGAATAAAACAGTTTTGGGAATTTTAGATGGGAACAATTTATTCCATACATGTACTTGCCCACCCCCAATAATTACACAGTTTCCCAACATATCCTCAACCTTGTTGGTTATAAGAAGAAAAAAATACGCGAGTTATCTTAGAAATAAATAAATAAATAAACAACCCACTGGAGGGTAACAAAATATTTACAAATACAATACGAAGGGTCATCATTTACGTTATCTCAGCGTGGTGTCCTAGTTATTAAGATTTACCATACTATGAAAGGCCAACCTGATTCACAACTCATACGGCATAATCAACAAGACCAGACAAGTGGAGGCTGCCTGGTGCCTGCCCTGCCTCCACCCATCTCACACCACACACCACAACACATGTCCCTTTGCACTCACACACCCACCTCCAGGACCCACTCATCTTCGGTGTTGAGGAGTAGTTCTTCGATCTCCTTCCATTCCTCAGCCTTAATGAGTTTTAGGATCCTCTTGGCTACTTTATCACTCATGTTGATGTTGAAGACTGGCGCGCCGCCTTCAAGGTCACGCCTTAAGTCCCGCCAGTCGCCAGTGTTCGGATGTGGCGCAAAACTGCCTACAAGTATTCTTTGCACTACTACAGAAACATAGATATATATACTTATTGTCATATATAAATATACAACAAAGGAATAGAACGTAACCTGACGTAACCTGGGTAAAGAATATCTAGAACTAAGTAATATTGACAAAGATTAGATTATATATGCAAAGCACTGTTAGATAGATAAATTATTGACAACGATTATAGTATACATACACAAGCACTGCTAGATAGATATATTTATTGTTGTATATAAACATATACAACAAAGGAAGAGGAATTTTGTTTCCCGATTAGAAAATTGTAATTGTAATTGTAATGGGGGGGGAAAAATGTGCCAGGCAACTAAGGCCATATGGCACTATTGGGGGGTGGTAGGGTTGGGTACTGGGTAGCATGGCTAGGTGGGGGGGAGGATCTGGTAGGGGTTAGATTAGATCAGCCATAGACGATCAGCGTTTCTTAACCTTTACCGACCTCAGCACCCTTTTAGTGAGGTGTAGGCAGTCCAGCACCCCCTAACTAGTAATACTGGTCTTACCAGTATTACTGGAACATGAAATTAATGCGTATTGCGTAACTCGAAGATACAGTACTGTACTGCAGCACTGCTACTATGCATCTACTGCCGGAAGCAGCGCTGTCTTACCATCTCACGTCAGACATCAGCGCACAAGTACTAAACGTGTACCACAAATCTTTCTGACGCAGGCTTTCTACGAAAGTGTGGAGGTTTCGTATAAATTCAGTACTTTTCATCACCATGCTAAAATGCGTTAACACAGTTGAAAACCAGGTTAAAGTTTATGAATATATATATATATATATATATATATATATATATATATATATATATATATATATATATATATATATATAATAAGAGCCCGTCAGTGTATATCCATTATGGACAGGGTTTCTATCGAAGTGGAGGATAGCTTGTGCAGGTGTCGAGCTGCTCGAGCAGCGTTGCTAGAGGTGAAGAGGCGACCACTCGTGCAGCCTGCGCTCGTACTCAGGATCAGGGGACTCGGCATTCGGCAACCTGGAAACGTAATCTGGAGATACTTGGGCAGTGAAGGACATGGGTGTATTAGTGAGTCATCGGGAAGTGTGAAGCAGTGTGAGCCGGGGCTGTGTAGGTAGGGAGCGGAGTCTGTTTTAGTCATCTGTGTCCAGCAGACAGTTTTAGACGGATGAGGTAGAATATATTGTTTCTTGGGTTGTTTTAGGTGGAATTTGAAGTGGAGGAGTATACGTGGTTTACTTATAGCTATCATATCCTCTTCATGGAGCAATTAACGTTAATTGCTCCAATGATATGAGAAATATCATTGGAGCATCTAATAGACCTAATTAAACTCTGTGTGTCATTATGCAGAAAAATTAAACCGTATTTTTTTTTAATCCAAAATGACTATTTTCTCAAAAGCTATTAGAGATATTAGAAATATCATTGCAGAATTTGATAGACCTAATTAAACTCTACAACTATCATTACGAATATTTGTTCTATGACTAATAATTACACAGTAAAATGAACGGGTATCTTTTTTCCAAAACATAACTTTCCTCATTTTCTCGAAATCTATTAGAGATGTTGGAAATATCATTGCAGCATCTGATAGACCTAATGAAACTTTACAACTGTCATCATGAATATTTGTTCTAAGACTAATAATTACGCAGCAAAATTAAACCGTATCTTTTTTTCCAAAACATGACTTTCTTCATTTTCTCGGACGCCATTAAAGATATTGGAAATGGCAACTTGGACACGAAAGGTTCGATTATGAAGAAAAGATTGGATAAATACACCCATGTTACCAATAATTTTGAGGGAGGATAGTTGGAGTATATATCTCCAGGTAGTATCATAAGCTTTTTCCAAGTCAAAGAATACTGTGAGGACGAATTGCTTACAGGGAAAGGCTGTTAATATGTAATTTTCTAGGTGTGCAAGTGGATCTGCAATACTCCTAGCTCGTCAAAATCCGAATTGTGATGATGAAATAAATTTTTTGGACTCTTTTAAGAGCCATATTAGGCATGTATTTACCATTCTTTCTAATAATTTACATAAACAGTAGGTCAAAGCAATAGGCCGGTTAGTTCAAGGGAGGAAAAAGGAGTATTATAAGACACTGTGGAAGATAGGGAGAAGGTTTTTTCCATAAAGTAAGTAGAGAGAGAGAGAAGGGGCTTTCCAGACACCTCGCTCCGTCCATTTTGTTGCCTCTTAACAAACTTTTATTGTAGTAAATCTAAATACTTCCAAGGTGAAAACACTTCTAGCTCCTATGGTGATGAAATAATCCTCCCAAACTAGGTAACTATAGACCATATAGTTCTGCTAGGGTTAACGAGAGTGCAACCTCTCACCAAGTTAAGCTGCTGTGAGCCAGAATCAAACTCTCAACCTTTAGGCCATGAGCCGAGCACTTACCACAGAGCCACCATGGCCCTCTAACTCCTATGGTGTAGTATTCAAATTCATTTTAAATCATGTCACTACACACACGATATTGTTCATTATGAAAGGTTTATTGGGAAATTCACTTCACAATTCATACATATTTGAGAACAATCTACTCTGTACTGCAATGAAAGCCTCCCTCAACACCAGCAGACTTGTGCTTCCTGGTAGTAAACAAATGGAAGTACATATGTATTATGTTAAACTAATTTCATCGTGTCATCTTAATATGAGGTTTGCATTTAGTATTTTGATCCTTATTTGAATGTTATAAGAGGCACCACATAAAGCTCAAGCTGCACACACTGCCACAAGGAACAAACACCCAGGACGAGTCGCTTTGTGCTTTTATTCGTGTTAAAAAGAGAACATCAGAATCTGCAACATTCAACAATTACAGGTTACTATGCTGTGTCCTCTGAATTAAGTTTCTTAAAGTATATAACAAGACAAGTAAAACCAAGTAAAAGAAGCAGGGCTTAAATTTCCTGGATAATAAGTTTTTCTCAAATTCTTTCACTGTTAAGAACTGGATAAAAAGTAGAAACAAGAAATGGCTGACCTAAACATTACTAGTGCTTCAGAACAGCTACAATGACAAAGGCAGGCACTGAAGAATAAAGGGAAGTTACCATATGGGTCAAGGTTTGTGTCGATATAAAGAAAATAAATAAATGGATGAAAATATAAATGAAGCACACTAGAGGATAGAAGAAACAAGACTTGCAAACACTTAATTGTGAGATGGTGTGTTTACACGATTTGCTTTTTCTTTCTTTCTTAGGACTGACAGATGCATTGAAGTGTATTTGAATCCACTTTTTACAGGCTATTAATATGTACAGAGCAGTGGGTGCTGCCTTAACAGAACCCCTGGAGCTCTGATACAGAGCATAACATTAACTAAAGGGATCAGGCCAATTTGTTCAAGACACCGCTCAATGAAGGCAACTCCCCTCCCCTTAACAAATCTTTAGTGATTTGATTATGGTTGTTATTTGATGCTAGCATTTAGACTATGAAAGGAACAACACTATGCCACCAAACCTGACACTGGGGTCCTGCTGGTGAACTCATGCTAACAGACTGACGAAATTTTACAGGCATATTCTATTCTGCTGTTATAAAATATGGAATGTTAGTCTGACATTGAACACCACCATTTGTAACAATTACAGTAATTTGCCACTCCTCACCTTCCTCTGACTACAATGGACAGAAATCTCAGGAAGTACATGAAACCTCAAAGCAGTGACCTTTTTGTTTACCTGTGAAGTGTACTTAAACATGCAACTCAATGTTTGAACAAAAATAAAATAAAAATTAAAGCACAAGAATATAATGCATAATGCAGGGACCCAAGTTTCCTTCACAAAAGTAGTCGACAACTGGGTCATAAAAAACTGCATCTGGTCTGAACAAGCTTGCAAACCTAATACCTGCACAAGGAAGGTCTTGCATCTCGGATGTCTGACATTTAAGCACACTGCAGTAGTCTGGCTAAAACCACATTTTGTTGCCCATAAGATAAATACACCTTTTCTCACAAAAAAAGTCCGTAATATTCTCCCAAAAAAATGGAAGTTAAGTTTGGGTTAATCTTGATGGCTGCAGCACCTCATGGGCCACAAAATAATGATTATGTGGCTGAGTGGAGCACTTCATATATCTCATTCCTGCAGCTAGACCTCTTACCTATTAATAAATACAAAATACAGCACATTCTTGAGGACCTAATGTTATCAGAGCATTACTAATATTACTCATAAATATCACAATATGAGCCTAATGACCCTTACAGTAAAGTGGGCTGGTTACTGCTGGCCAGAACACACCACGAGTGTTGGCCCAATGCTCACACACTGGGCTTGGACATGACTTGGCAGCCTCATTGGATGAATATAGTTAAGTTTTAGATCCATACAGCTCTTGCTGGAAGAGCCTATGGACATGTGTGACATCCTTAGACTCCCAGCTGACTGGAGTGCCATAAATTACAGATAAAAAAATAAAAATAAAAATCACTCATGTCGACTAGGTAGATGAACTTGCCCCAACACGCCTTACAGGTGAAGGCCATGGCTTGCTCACCTCACACACACACACACACACACACGCTGGGACAGGTTGACATTATATCATACATTCCAAACACAATCCATAGCACATATAAAATCATACCAGTCTATACACTTCTGTACTTCAACACTTCCATCCCTAGATTCTTCTTACACACTCATTCACTCACTAATCACTCGGCATACTTCCATTCATCCCATAGGACAGATAAATGATCATACAAAATGTCCTGCAACACAACTTTAGATAACCTCATTACTTCCCGAGTATTTGGCAGGAATCTTATGATGGACTTTAATTATAAGAATGAGAAGAGGAGAACCATGCAATTAAAAAGAAATGACTGGTCAAAACACAAGAGCTACAGCTGCTGTTATACCTATCACACTACTCATTACCAAGATCTACATCCTCTCTCACAACCCAAATGTCTGTAGATGGTATGTGTTTGTGTTTTGTGTGCGTGTGTGTGTGTAATTCACCATGGTCTCGAGGATACGCGCTGGACTCGTGATCGTTAGCCATTACCCTCCCCGGAAGAGCTCAAAGCCCAGAGACGGATTTGGGGAAAGGCTACGACCTCTCACACATCACACACACCAATCTCCTTGCTCAAGGGAGACAGTAACCACTCTCTGTCAGTGAAAAATCCTTAACAGTTTGAGTAGGGTTCTAATCCACATCTTGCCAGGCGACAGGAGTAAATAACCACTGAACAATGGGAGTGATGTGTGTGTGTGTTTTTCCCCCAATGACTGTGTGACTATCACAGTACTACACCAATAGAGTGAATCACATATTAGTACCGCAGTAAGCCGTAAGTATTAAATGTTTCTCCTTTCGTCATAAGAACCTGGAATCTGGCAAGATTATACCACTTCAAAGCTTTCAATATTAGGCATTTCCATAAAAAGTAACACAGATGCTATGACCACTTGCAATATCTGTTAACACATGCACAAGGAGAAACATTTTACTAATCATAACATAGAAGTTTGGAGACTCATGAACATAAAAACAAAAGAACAGAATTCAGTCACATCACCCAGCTCATGAGGATAAATCAATGCTTATAAGGTATATGAAATGTCCTAATCTAGCTTACCAAAATTATAATTTAATGTTCCCACAGTATGAGAAGTACTCAAAATGGGATGATCACATATACTGAACAAAACCCAACACTCCTAAACACAGCTTCACACCAAGTATATAATAAATTTGCCCAAGTGTGTGTTGGGACAGAGATGACAGCCACTGGTGCACACTTCCAAGGTATAAAAGTGACCAAGGGTGGTGGTGGCAGTTCAAACTTTTACATGGTAAGGATTCACATTTTTCAAAAAGCTGCTGCTGCTATCGATACTTCTTGCCTTTCATGTGGAGATCTCATTTGAAAATACAAAGACCGTAAAAAATTAAAATACAAAAATGTCACAATGAATAAGTTGTTATTCATTAAGTACCCAATCTAAACAATAAACAATAATCAAGTTCCAAACTTAAGTCTATGTCATGATTAGTTTCATATTTGATTAGCAAAAGTTCGTTTTCCAAATGCTTAGAACTCCCTTAATTATTGACAACTTTGATTTTATAACAACTGATGCTTTTGCAAGTTGCATATCATAATAATGAGACTTTTAACGATTTCATTATTTTCACTTAAAAATTTTTTTTATTGAAAATGTTAAAAAAAATAGGAATCCATTCCAAAACTGAATCTTCCCTTAAAACACAATGCACAGTTCTATAAGAACTATGACTACCATGTGTATGGTGTATGTGTATGTGTGTGTGTGTGTGTGTGTGTGTACACATGCATATGGACACAAGTAGCATAACATTGGATACGTTCACACATGTTGGCGGCGTGACAGCAGCTCCTCTTCCTCCAGTTGGTGGCGCAGCTTCACCACGCGGTCCTTCAATTGTGTCCACCATTCCATGTTTTCCAGAACCATGTCCTCCAGCTGCTGAGCATAGGCTGTGGGTGGAAGGTATTCCTTTTTAATTTAAGGTTTTGATTTTAACCAAACAGGTGAGAACAAGTAACTGGAAAGAACATTTGTATACTTCACAGATTACTATAGTGTAGGCCTAAAATATATCAACTTATATACCTGGTTTATATCCACCTTAATAGGGCATAGCTAAGACAAGACTCTTAAGATTTAGGGAGATTTTACGCTTTGGTAGGATAGAATACAGAGGAGTTTCCTAGATCCTCGCTCCATCTCTTATTGTTGCTTTTACAATGGGCAGAAACACGGTGGTATAAAAAAAATATATAGCATTGTTGTACACACCACCAGAGCCAAGACAGCCTCACATAGCAGCTCCAATTTTGTGTGTTTAAATGAATGGTTTATTGGTACAGTTGGCTAGAGGTAATCTTTCATATGCAAAGAAATCCTGAAGGAGGGGTAGAGAGAGAGAGAGAGAGAGAGAGAGAGAGAGAGAGAGAGAGAGAGAGAGAGAGAGAGAGAGAGAGAGAGAGAGAGAGAGAGAGAGAGAGAGAGAGAGAGAGAGAGAGAGAGAGAGAGAGAGAGAGAGAGAGAGAGAGAGAGAGAGAGAGAGAGAGAGAGAGAGAGAGAAAAAACCACACACACACACACACTGCCTTTTTCATAACAAGGACAAAAGCAAAGGTACAACAAAGGAGGTAAGAAGGTTGGTGTGATAATCTGGAACACATGATAGGGAAGGCAAGGCTTTGAACAACTACTCACCATCCACATCATAGTCCACCTCATTGGTCATCTGGTACAGAGGGATGAGCATCTTGTCCATTTTATCACGGTGGGCAAAGTACTGGCCATGCAGGTCCACTACTTCCTCCTCAGCTTCTTGCACTGCACCCATAGCCACTTGGAAGGCCTGCTGGTCTGCACTCATTTCGTTTTCCTGCATTGAACACAGTCTATTAGCACTTGTGGCACTGTGTCATCCCTAAATTTTCTTACCATCAACAAACATTCTATTGGTTCATCAAACCTAACCTGGATAATGCACATCCAGCAAGTTAACACAGTTCAGCTGTGTATATTGTACGATTCTTTATACATGTTAATTTCCCAGACATTGGGCCGTCACAGGAATCCTTGGTTGTGGTTAAGACTGACCCTGACACAGTGTGAAGCAGCAAGGATCAGCACCTCCTTTAGAAGCATAAAGGCAAGGATGCCCAGGATATCATGTGATATCATGTATGTAGAAAGACATATTGTCTAAGCTATCTCCCTCTAATGGAAATGTAAGTAATAATAATAATAGATAAATAATCTTCCTAAACCTACAAAATGTTGAACATACTCATCTCGGCTTTATGTAATAGTTTATTCCGCAAGGGACGGACTCAACATTCCGTTGGTGAGAGGATCAGTAGCCAGGACTTACATTGAGGTTTGAGAGAGTGGAGTAGTCTACATCCACATTGTTGGTGCCATTCTCATCAGGTTCCTTCTCTATTGGGGAAGACTTGTAGTTGTCTCCAGTGGTTGATTCACTCGCACCTAACTCTTTCACTCTGTCAGCATACCTGTGTAAATAGAAAAGATGTGCCTGTGTTATTCAACACCAATGCTTTTGAATCCAACATCTTGGTATAACAACCTAATGCAAACATATCAGCCTGAACACTTAACTAAAAAATACCCATCTTCCCCACACTAAAATCTTTGAAAGTAGACTATCTCAAAACTTTAATAAAATGCTAAAGTACCCATCAATCCTCCGTCTTGGCAAAGTAGGTGTTCAAAAGTCACTAGGTGTTGTAAATGATGAAGGTGAGAAAATCGTGTAACTTCTGGGGAGCAGCAAGATTATGATATGGCTGTGCAAGGCTTCACCTACACCTTACAGTCACTACAAAACAATACAGTACCTTCCCCTTTGAGCTCCACTGGAAGACAAGTCTCTGAATCAAAACTGACCTGAGTGTGTTAAGTGTGTGTTCGCAGCAGCCCATGCCCGGGGAGATCATGGCAATCATACATGTTTTGCTCTTGTCTCCCATGAAGGAGTCTCGCAGCACCTGAGTCAACTTGGAAGCCCTAAATGGAAGATGAGCCCCTTTACGTCCCAGTGCACGGATACACTCCTTCAGGGCCAACAGTGACTTGTTGATTTCTGCTCCTTCCATCCCTGAAAAATTAACGGGTTACTGAAGCCATCAATCAAATAAAACAATGGCACATGTATACCATATGTAGTTATAATGCATGTACATGTATACCATATATAGTTATAATGCATGTACATGTATACCATATATAGTTATAATGCATGTACATGTATACCATATACAGTTATAATGCATGTACATGTATACCATATATAGTTATAATGCATGTACATGTATGCCATATGTAGTTATAATGCATGTACATGTATACCATATATAGTTATAATGCATGTACATGTATACCATATATAGTTATAATGCATGTACATGTATACCATATATAGTTATAATGCATGTACATGTATACCATATATAGTTATAATGCATGTACATGTATGCCATATGTAGTTATAATGCATGTACATGTATACCATATATAGTTATAATGCATGTACATGTATACCATATATAGTTATAATGCATGTACATGTATACCATATATAGTTATAATGCATGTACATGTATACCATATATAGTTATAATGCATGTACATGTATACCATATATAGTTATAATGCATGTACATGTATACCATATATAGAGTTAAGCCTAATCCTATTTTCTTATGAAGACAATCCAGACTACGCATTTCAGTGATAAAAAAAAAAAAAATAATAATAATTAAAAAAAAAAAAAAAAAAAAAAAAAAAAAAAAAAAAAAAAAAAAAAAAAAAAAAAAAAAAAAAAAAATATATATATATATATATATATATATATATATATATATATATATATATATAAATATATAAATAATATATATATATATATATATATATATATATATATATATATATATATATATATATATATATATATATATATATATATATATATATATATATATATATATATATATATATATATATATATATATATATATATATAAAGAGGTGGACATGACAAGACTGTTGACTGGAACCATTAACTGTCTCATGCTAATACTTCACATAAAAGTTCATTAAAAGTTTCATATATACCTAGATCTTTTGTTTTATTTTACAAATATGTAAATCGGACAACAGGTTAATTGATTTATAGGAAAAATAATTAACATTTATCACACTCCTTGCTATTGAGAAATGTTTTAGCAAAGGTTCCTCCCTCTCTCAGTATTGAAAAAGCTTCATTCTAATTCCTAAACAGAGAACATGGTTGTGTGATTCCTTACGGGTCTGTCTGTTGGCGCTGGAAGTATCTGCTCCTCTCTCATTGCCTGCCAAGTCAATGAGGGAGAACTTGCCGTGGAGTTTGTATGCCTTGTCACCCTGCTTCTCTATTCTATCCAAATTTCTCAGAATGATCTGAAAGGAAGTATTTTACATTCTTTACTGTAATTCTAAATTATATATGCACATTCATACATACACACACACACACACACATGTACATACATATTGTAGTAGCTTTAAGATGAATGCCTCGGGAAAGAGGTCATCTTTAGCAACATCCATCATAATTTATAGTCTGTAAAGATCCTTTTAAGTAAATAAATAGGAGAGAGAGAAACAATAGTATAGTAAGAGGCAGCACAGAGGGCAGCGTGCAGTGCCTGAGCCTCACCTGGAAGACAGCGTGGGAGCGCGAGGACTGGTTGTTTGCAGTGGTCTGGCCGGAGGTGCGCACTTGTGACCCAAGATTGATGAGACGCAGAACATCGTCTACACTCTCACATGCTCGCTCCTGAAGGCCTACCACCTGCACCACATTCTTGCCGTCCTCCAGCACCCGCAGCTTCGTCTTGCTGTTGAGCAGATCAAACACCTGGCACAGGAAAAAAAAAAGTGGAATAAACTCGATGAAATGGAGTTATAATGAAATGAAACTGAACCAGGTTATAATTATAGCCCATGACCTCTTAGCTGTAAGCAAACCTTGTTAATCATTACACAATCAGGCTGCCAAGTGTAATATTTATACTATAGATAGAAAATGTGACTTTGCAATCTAACTCACCTTACCACCATAAATTTCAAAAAAGCTTGCTGAGACTTGAAGATTAAGATTTCTATACTTTGGATTTTTTGTGTATATAAATACATCTTTGGCCACCATTGCATAAATTCCTTTAGCACAGTCTTGGTTCTTGCCCTGGAAATCACCGCCCATAGTGTGAGTCTTGCCGGAGCCGGTCTGGCCATAGGCAAAACATGTTGCCATGCCACCTTCAAAGATGGTCTGAACCAAGGGTCTTGCTGTATATCTACAAGGGAAACACACCAGTAAATACATTATACATTCTGAAGAACCAATACATATACAAAGTCTGCATAATCACAAGGGAATTTAAGAACCTTTCAAATAACTTAAAAAGAAGCAATAGGGCGTCAATTACTGATGAACTGTGGACGCAGGTTTATTACACTGACCATAAATAAACATCTGAAGGGTACAGACAACACTTACTTGTAAACCAGTTCGTTGTTGCAGGATTCATCAAAGGCATAATCAAACCTGAAGTTCTGGTTCTCTAGGTACTTGGTGAGGTCAACTTTGGTGCGAGGTTCATGAACGTACAAAGTGTTCCTCTTGGGGATGGTAATCACGTCTACTTCACGTTTGTTGTTCTCTGCAGAAATAATTACAGGTATCAGTATTGTAATAAATAAAATAAATAAATAAAAAAATAAAAAAAATATGTAAGCAATGCCATTATTTGAACCCGGTTGGTTACCTTTTTTATTTAAAGGTCTTTTTCTGACAGCCACAGTAATTTGATGTTCTTCTAGAGGGTCTCCATCCCGCAGTGTTCGGAATTCAAGTTGTGATCTGTAAGGAGAGAACAACAGTATATATTTTTCAGTCCTCATGAGTCAGCAGATTTCTCAATACAACAACAAACCTTCATAATATACAGTATTTCTAAATGCACAAATAAAGGCCCCATCACCATGTCACTAACACCTTGTTCTGCTTGACAACACCACGATTTGAGTTTCAAAATCCCAACTATATTCTAAAGTGCATAATTCTTCACTTCAGTCTCCTTATTTTATATTTATAGTATACTTACAAACACTCCCTTGAGGTTAAACATTCACCACACTGATCATCCTTTCATCCTGCTGCCCTAGTCACTATCACCAATCATTTACACATAACAGTAGCAGCATCTTCTTTTCCTCTCACCGGAACTCTCGGATCATGTTGAGGAATTCCCACTGAGGGTTGCCGGGATCAAGATTCATAAGCGCTTCCTTCTCTTCCTTCTTCTCTGCCTGCTGCTTTCTCCTCTCCTCTCTCTTCTTCTGGATGCGGTCCACTTCTTTCACTACATTGCTGCGACGTCGGGCTGCGGGCGGGATGGCTGGTGGGTTAGTGAGGGTTCTGATGTGAGCATGTGGTCAGGGCTCCAGAATAACAAGCGTAACTCAGACAGTAACAAGTGCCCATCAGCAATAATGACCACAGAAGGAAAGGATAAGTCTAAGGCTGTGATTATATTCATACTAAAAATAGATCTGGTTTCTGTTTATAAAGACTATTATTTATTCAGTTTTGTGAATTTCAAAAAACTTATTATTGAGTCAAGGCTTTACTCTAATTCATTTCATACATCTGGTATTTCCCAAACTTTCTGGATGGCACTAAAAAATAAAACAAAATAAACAAAAATATATAAATAAATAAAAGACAAAAATAAATAAATAAAATAAAAGACAGGCATTAAGTTCAACACAATTGATTTGAATTAAAGCTTTCATAGCCATCATATCAATTTTAATATACTTTAAGAAAATTTTTCAGTTTATTCAATACAATGTAGTGGTACTTTGTGAAGCCATGTTTCAGTATAGCGTTTCCTTAACAATGAGTTGAGAACACAAGATGAGCACTCACCGGCGGCAGCAACAGCAACAGAAGAAGATCCTTTGCTAACAGTCGAGGTGGAGATGTTTTCTGTCGACCTGGCCTGAGACTGACCAATTTTGTTAGGCAAGTTTGAACGGATCTCTCCATTTTGAGGGGTTGGTTTGACCAGGTAGCTGGGTCGAGGCCTTGAGGCATCTGAAAAATGACTCATTGATTACAGTAATGCCTTGTTAATCCTTCACTGTGACGGCAATGCATATTAAATTTTGTAAAGTTACGGGGAACTTGAACTGAAGTGGCAGCGCATGCTCACCTTTGCTCCGAGTGGCTGGAGTGACTGCTGACTGGGAGACTTGTGACTGTCGGGTGTACTGTGGGGGGGAGGGGCAGGAAACACATTAATGCACAGTAAAATACATTATTCAATTATGCTCAGATTACAAAGGATATTTTGTGTGAATATTGAAGTCAAACAAAAAATATTTACGAGTATCCAATGATGAATCAACTGTGAATGAAGTGAAAATTATGTACACCAAACCTGCTTGGTGCCAAAAGATAAACAAACTCATTCAATATGGTACTAGTTTACATTATCATAAAATGTTAGTATTGTTAGTCATGCACAAGACATTTAGGCCATAAAACTATATAATACACTATGTAATCATTACTTTAATGTAAAAGTAAGATAAAAATACTCAAATTAGTCAACACTATAACCTGCCACACCAATACATAGATTTGGTTCCCCGTGGCAGCAGCTGCACTGCCTGCCACAAGGAGGCACAACACAGGTCAGATCATTAATGCAATGACTAATGTTGTCACTGCTCTGAAATTCATTTTGATGAGTCAACTACAAACATTACATTCATTTTACAAGATGACAGGCTCAAGAAATAACTAATATTTTTTTATGACATCTACATGTTACTCAGTGGTACTACAGTATTATGTTGTGGCGTTCACACTATGATGGGCACGAGGACACACTACCTAACCAACACTTTTCACCTTTCACTGAATCACACATTAATCATTCAATCTGCTTCCTGCAGGAACAATTATCTTTTTTATCTAAGATACAAAACAAGGTTTGGCTCAATGCTAATATTTTTTTCTTCATATTTGAAACATTCCTATCAGGCTCCATCCAGCCTCACCACCAAAGCTACATGTGCACACTGAGGCTGGTGCACAGTACCTCATTATTAATTCTATAAAACGGCATCCACAAAAATCAAATATTGCAATGAAACCCTGAAATAACAAACTAGAGCAAGGTGCCTCAAAATCAAGTGACCAATAGAAAGGATTGCTCAAATGATCACATGGAACAAGTAAGTGATGACGAATCTCCTAATAAGTACCGGACACACAATGTAACATGGATTGCTTCCTAAAGTGTTCTGCTGCCAACACGTCACAACAATACATAACAACTTGCTTTTTGTGAGTGCAATTACAAGATAACTTGGTCTCAGGATTGATTTAAGAATCCCTGATCAGGCAGCACTACAGAAGCGGTGGTGGATTCAACTGCAACCCTCACCATTGTTTACATGTCATGACAGTTACTTTACCAGAGTGATGAGCAAGTCTTGTGGCAATCATGGTGGCACGAGTTTAATGGTTACTTTGACAGGAACAGTGTATCCAAGAGTGATACTTGATCTTTACATTTGTACCTTCATTATTTCAGGGCTTCACTCTCCCATGCTAAAGAACACATGTACGTACAGTATATGTATGCATGTATGTATGTAGCAGTAAAAGTAATGGTAAAAATAATAAGTAATGGATGGTCATAATAATAGTAATAGTAAAAGTAATAATAATAGTAAAAGTAATAATAATAATAATAATAATAATTCCCTGCCATGCCTGTACATTTCACAAGAACTTGCTAATAGATTGGTTCTGATGACAAACAGGCAGGACAAAGTGTGTAATGGTGGTTGTGGAGGAGAACGAACAATGCATATGGATGGGGCAGGTTAAGGGAAGGACAGGGGCCAAGGCACTCTAATGACCACCACTACTGACCAGGGACAGGGACATGAGGACCTCAAGACTCCTCAGGCTCACTGGCGTGGCACACTCCCAAAACAACAGCACTCTACGCTCATTACTTCCCGGTGAGCCAACATAAGGCAATGAACACAAACAGGAGCACCTCCAACACACGACTGACTCAGCTGTGGCAAGGACTGATTCCGCTTCATGTGCAAGGCCTTCATTCATCCTCATATGGGCTGTGCCTTGTTTTCTAATGACAATCTCAACCAAGGCCACATGTTTGCAAGGTACACTTTCTCACCCCTTATATGGGCTTCTAGTACAACCATCACCAGGTTCATGTACAATATTTTGCCTTTTTTAACACATATTATTGTCCATTGTTGCAAGTTACCTCATATTAATTTCAACTTTATAACACATTTCAACCTTCTTCTGTATGTGGACAGGTGCTGTGTCAGGTGAGGTGAGTAGTCTGAGGTGACACATTGTGTAAAGTGAATTTTGATATACCAGGAGTCATGACAAGGGACACATCGAGGACTAACACAGAACACGGTAACTGTAGTGTGAGTGTTTACTTACAGCTTCATCATCATCATCATCATCATCCACATCATCATCATCCACATCCACATCATCACCATCATCATCCTGGGAACGCATGGAGGTGGGGGGAGAGGGACTTGGTGCATTAAGAGGGCCATCGAGGTTTAGTAATTACACGCCTAACTCTTACTTATAAGCCAATTAATGAATGCGCAGCTAAAACTACTTAAGATGACTGTCCTGTTATTAACCATTCACTGCTGTACTAATCTGGTCCATATCAATGCCTGAAGTATGAAGCAACATATCCAGTGTGTGTGACAATTGAGTGAGAAGCTAAGGTTACATCATGACCTGCTGTGACACCTGAATGGACACATGAATAGGTGAGGAGTTACTGTAAGCTATGGAACACCAACACCAACAGCCTCCAAGTGTTAGAAGGCTGAAACACTTCATAAATTTGTGAAATTATAAAAATCTTGCCAGTGCTAAGGAGAAAGGGGTCAGTATTCACACATTCATAGTAAAATATGAAAAAAAATCTCATATATTGAAACCCATTAGAGCTGTAGAATCCTCAATCATTAAGCCTACACTTCATGGAGTACTGAAACCCAACCTAACCTAGTGAAGTGGCCACCTTTGAAATCCTTCATGGAATTATCACCGTGAGTTCACTCCCACGTTGAAGAATGACATACCTTTAAAAACACACAATTTGGGAAGTTAACTTGACCCCGTTGAACACTTAACCTGAACAGTAAAGTGCACGTCACTATAAATGGAGTCTACAAAGGTTTATATCCAAAACAATTTTATCTTTACGTGACGCTTGTTAGTCCAAGGCTGGATCCTCATCAAAATAATTGGCAGCTTCACATCCTGATGCACCAATTTGCTGCCACCAATCCATCACCATCTGCCTGCCTGTCTGCTTGTGAGTATGCTGCCCAGTGCCCTTCACTAACAAATCATTACATTACCACCAAATATATTAATAGATTATAGAAAACCTGAAAGAACTCCGCTGCATCCCAAAGTTAAAGGCACAGTAAGCAAGCACTCAAGGATACCTGTATACACTAACTTGTTCCTGGACAGGCTGAGTGTAGGGGGAGGAATAGAATAATTATGCAGAATAGCACTGCAGCCTCGGTATGTGTTACATGCCAACATGGGCTGGGAGGAACACAACTTGGGGTAAACAAAGCAGCTGGGATGGTTCAGGCAATAAGGAAACACTGCCACAGTAACACAATGGGATCAACACCATAACAACAAACCACTAACTCATTATTTGGCCCAAACTGACTCATAATTACAACACCAATCGATTCAAACTTCAATGCTGGTGAAATACTAATATATCACTATGTGCATGGTTCCATTAAACACGGGTTTGAAACAGCTTTCCTATAAATAATGTTTTGCAATCCAAGTGGTGATAACAGTGACAGGCATGATCTGATTTGTAACACACACATAACAAGATAGCGGCTTTTGATTGTAACATCCACCCACCCACCCATCCAGCACACCCCAAGGCCCAAGGGGGGGAGAGAGGCACATGATGACAGGGGGTCATCAGGTGACCACTCACTGTGTCACCAAGGAGACCTTCCCTCAGATCTAAAAACACCACCTCTCACTCCACTCCCTCAACTACAATAAATACATACAAAACAAATAAAAGAGAACGAAAACACTCCCTCATAAAAATACAAAACTTTTGTATGATAAAAAAAAAAGAGTATCACAATCAAGCACAAAAAGTATTGGCTGTTATTTTCCTGTAAAAACAATACCCTGGAAGGGCGGGTTAGTGAGGCTGAGTGCCACACTTGCCTCAAGGTTAGGACACAAAGCTTCATCTACCAAAGCACATGCAGTTGTGAGGGCAGGGACATGCAGGGCAGGGCAGGGCAGGGCAGGGTAAGGGTAAGGGGAATGACCTCCCACCTACAGGCCACCTCGCATGGCCACTGGGGCTTTAGAGGGGTGTGGCCTGGCCTGGGGCAGGAGGGCAGAGCGGGGGGCGGGGGACAGAGGCTGCAGGTTAGGGGGAGGGGGTTCTGGCGTACCATGGTGAGTCTGGATGCAGATTGTGAGCGGGCCACCTGGTGCCCGGGTGGACGGGGCAAATGGGATGTGTGTGCAGCTGGAGGCCTGTGAGGGTGGTTTGCGGCGGCGGGCACGTTGCTGTGGGTGCGGGAAGACCTCAGGATGCGGCCGGAGCCTCTGGCCACTCGTCCCACGTTGAGGCCAGACACGTAGTCACTCAGATCTGCCTCGGACAAGCTGGACTCTTCGTCTTCGTCGTCCTGATGGTGCAGGGGAGACTAGCAGGGGAAGGCAGGGTGCTAGAGCCCGACAGCAACACTTAGGGGCACGACACTACTGTATAGGGGCGGCAACTTTCCTTCACCCCATAAACCACACATTACAGTGTACACACCACTACACCGCTAGTGATTACTGCACTACACTACACACCCGGCTACAGGGGGGGTGGTGAGTGACTGACACACACACGCACACACACACAAATATACACATACACACATGTGCTGGCTCACCTTCCCAACATGCACACATCCATGTAACACCTGAATGCCCCTTCAAGTAAGACCCAACAGTGTAACCCATCACCACCAACAGTGACACACCGTGCACCACGCCCGTCTTCCCCACACACACACACACTCACTCTCGCCCCCATGCTCACAACTTTCTATTAATATCCCTCAACAAACTGACCACTGAGGCAACATTAATCCCACATCTATATCTGACCTTACACACACACACACACACGTGGCTGAGGATACATGGGAGGGAGGGAGGGAGGGAGGGAGGGAGAGAGGGAGGGGCTGAGCAGGGATAGAAGGCTGATGGAGATGGTTCAAGTATTGGATAGGCAGACGGGTTGAGAGAGAGAGAGAGAGAGAGGGAAGGGGGGGAGCAGAGTAACAAGCAGCCCAGTTCTGAAAGGAGGGGAGAGGGGGAAGAGGGGAGAGGAGAGAAGGGAAGAGGAGAGAAGGAAGAGGAGAGGGGAGAAGAGAGGGGAGAAGAGAGGGGAAGAGAGGGAAAGTCAACACGACCAAGATAAGTCCTTCAATACTCCTCCATTCACCCTCCCTCCCCTTAAACTAGTGACAAGCATCCACTCCCTACTCCTACCCTGAACACACTCCGCAGACTGGGGGGTGGGGGAGGAGGAGGAGGAGGAGAGATAGAGGTGAAAGACGCGTGTTTAGGTAAAGGAGGGGGAGGGGGACGGAGAGAGGGAGGAGGAGGAGGAGGAGGAGGAGGAGGAGGAGGAGGAGGAGGAGGAGGAGGAGGAGGAGGAGGAGGAGGAGGAGGAGGAGGAGGAGGAGGATGCTGGGTGGTATTGAAGGGAGGAGAAAAGGTGAAGAATATTTTCAGATAAAAAAAAAAAGATAAATAAAGAGATGTGTGATAAAGGTTAGGATGAGAAGGAAAGGGGATGGGGGGGGGGGGGGAGGGGGAAGAGAGAAACGATAATAAAGAGGAAGGAATAGGATAAGAGAGGAACACACACACAAACACACATACTAATCCTTGAAGCACCTATCTAAACTTCTAATCCTTTTCCACCTAATCCACCCAATCCATCTCCACACCAATCCACGTCACTCGCGGGGACTAAAAAAGGGCGTGTGTGTGCGTGCGTGCGGGCGTGCATGCGTGTGTGTGTCAGAAGTGCTCAGGAATACAATCATAAGGGAAGGGAAGGGGAGGGAGGGGATAGGAAGGGGAGGGAGAGGGGATGGGAAGGGAGAGGGGATGGGAAGGGAGAGGGGATGGGATGGGATGGGATGGGATGGGATGGGAGGGGAGGGGAGGGGAGGGGGAGGTGGTGGTGGAGGTAGGTGGAGGTGACAGGTGGGCGTCTATGCCTTTTGAAACATGCCTTGAGGTGGGAGGTGCGTCTTATACAGTGCAGTGGAGGGAGGGAGGGTAAGGGGCGGGGGTGTGGGGGAGGAAAGCAAAGATTGGGGATGGGCGTGGGTCGTGTGGGGGTATGTAAAGGCGGGGGTCACTCACCAGCTTGGGCGGGGGCATCACATTCTGGTCCTGGGGCGCAAGGTCAGGGTTGAGGGCGAAGACTGCGTCGAAGTCAATCTGGAAAGGTCAGGTCAGGTTAGGTCAGGTCACGGAAGGTCAAGTGTTAGGTCACGTTGAGAGAGTAAAGGTTACCTACCCACACGAGGATATACTACCTGCCTCTAGCCACACCCACACACGTCAACTATACTAATGACCTTATAAATACACCTGTGACTTACCTACCTACTTGCAATCTGATGTCACGTAATAGACTTGTACACCACTAATTAACCCTATTAATTACCTACCTATAAGTAACGTCACATGTACTTAGACTCATTACTTAACATAATTAGTGAATATAAAGTCAATAAGTTATGTTTATACTTATCACAGCCTCCCGTCTCCCCTTCCCTTCCCATCATCCCTTAATTAACTCTCTCCTCTTCTATCCTCTCCCTTTTCCCCTTCCTTCAACACCCTAATAACCACACCATTCCTCTTCTCTTCCAAATCTTCCTCCTCCTCCTCCATTTCAGTCTCCAACCTCCCTCACCCTCTTACTTATTGACAACCTCAGAGCCTTCAACCCCTCCTCTCCTCTCTCTCCCTTTACCCCTCAACCTCTCCCGTGTCTTCATCGGCTTGTCACTGCCCGGCCTGAGGTGGTGTGTCCGCCCATCTCATCCTCTTCACTCCCTTCACAAATCCAATATCTTTAACGACAATTTGTTTTTTTCCTCTCAACTTCCATTATTTTTTCTTCTTCAATTTTCTAAAGTTTTCTGTTTTTTTCAATTTCATCTCAGTCTTTTGTGTGGTTTATTTTTTTCTTTGTTTTCCTTTCATATTCTTCTATTGTAATCCTGTAATCCCCTTATTCAGGTATTTATTTATGTTCTCTCGTGTAATTCTTAGTCTCATTTCCTCTCTTGTAATCTATCTTCTCCTCCTACACTTCTTTCTTCCTCCCCTACATCTCTTCCTTTCTTTCTTGTAATCCCTCTTCTACACTTCTTTCCTCTCTTCTCTCCTCCCTACATCTCTTCCTTTCTTTCTTTCTTGTAATCCCTCTTCTACACTTCTTCCTTCCTCTCTTCTAATCCCTATTCTTCCTACACATCTTCCTTCTTCTCTTATAATAAATTTCTCCTCCTTACACCTTTTCCTTTCTGCCTCCTTCACCTTACAAAACACAAGTACTTTTCACTGACAATTCCCCAATACCTCTTCCTTCTTTACCTACAAGAATTCCCTCCCCCCACCTTCCCTCTCCCTGCCTTGCCTAACACCTCTCCCACACACAGCACAATGCCAGACACTCCCTCTCACCTTACCTCCCTTTCTCAATGCTGTAATGTCTTTGTGTATGTTTGTTTGTCTGTCTGTCTGTTTCTATCTCTCATCCTCCCACTCCCTCCCTCACAACTCATCTCTAGCTACCTTCACTCCTCACTCCCACTCCTACTCCTCTTACATTGCTTAACACCCTCCCTCTCTCCCTCTCTTGCCAATACTCCCACGCTTCTCTCTCTCTCTCTCTCTCTCTCTCTCTCTCTCTCTCTCTCTCTCTCTTCCTTCCCGCTCTTCTCCCTTAAAATCTTTCCTTCCTTAGAGTCTGGTGTCCCTCCCTTCACACCCTCCTGCTCTCCCTCTATCCTTTGTCTCTTACTACTACTACTACCACCACCACTACTACTACTACTATTACTCTTTCTCTCTTTTCCAACTATTTTTTTTTTAACATAGCTGAATACAATATTGCCTTACCCCTCTCTTCTCTTTTTTTTTTTCTTCTTCTCCTCTCCTCTCCCTCCTTACTTACTTACTTACACACCAATCTTACTTCCCTTCCTTCATTCCTTCCTTGCCTCCTCTCTTAACATAGCTCAACACAGGGTCACCTTACTCTACTCCTCTCCTCTCTATTCCTTCCTTCCCTTCCCTTCCCTTTGGTTTCCCTTCGGTCACACTGCTAAACCTACCTTACTCTCCTCCTCCTCCCTTCCACTCACTTCCTCTCCCTCTCTCACTCCCTCCTTCCACTCCTCTACTCCCTCCTTCCCTTAGGTTTCTCTACGGTCACACTGCTAATTCTACCTTACTCTCCTCCTCCCTTCCACTCCCTCCTTTCTCTCACTCCTTCTTCCACTCCTCCACTCACCTCCTTTCCTTTGGTTTCCCCCTTTTCAAACCACTCCACGGTCACGCTGCGGGCTGCGGGGTTAACTGCGGACACAGTGGCGGAGTGGACGCGACCTGCGGACGAGACAAGACAACACACACGTCAATAACACACCTTATACACCTGTCATGGTTGTGTTTGTTTGTGTTTGTTGACATCCGGTGTAGGAATGTTGGGAAGTTAGGAAGGGGGGAGGGGAGGGGAGGGGAGGGGAGGGGAGGGGAGGGGAGGGGAGGGGAGGGGAGGGGAGGGGAGGGAAGGGAAGGGAAGGGAAGGGAAGGGAGGGGAAGGGAAGGGAAGGGAAGGGAAGGGTAAGGGAAGTAGCGGATAGAGGGGTAAGGGGAAGGGTATGGGGACAGAAGAGTGAGGGAAGGGGAAGGGTAGACGGAAGGGTATGGGGGTAGAGGGGTTGAGGGGGGAAGGGGAAGAGGAGAATATGGAGGTTGAGGGGTGAAGAGAAGGGAAGGGGAAGGGTAGAAGGAAGGTGTATGGGGAAGAATGGGGAAAAGAAAGGGGTGTATGGGAGAGAGGATGCTAGGATAGAAGGGAATGGGGAGGAAATGGTGTTAGGGATGAGGAATGGGGGGAGAGAGAGAGAGAGAGAGAGAGAGAGACGAGAGAGAGAGAGAGGAGAGAGAGAGAGAGAGAGAGAGAGAGAGAGAGAGAGAGAGAGAGAGAGAGAGAGAGAGAGAGATTTAATTAATTACAATGCTTCTATATACCGACTATCTAAAGGGGACACACACACACACACACACACCAAACATTCATCGGGTAAGGAATGATGGAAGGGAAGAGGGGACGCGAGGGGACACTGCACCAAACAATGTAACCTGATTTCACGGAGACACTTTTTTGATACTTGGAATAGATTGGAAGAGGAGGAGGAAGAGGAAGAGGAGGAGGAAGAAGAGGAGCAAGAAGAAGAGGAAGAAAAAGAAAAACGACGAATAAGAATACGATTAATGATGATGATAAAGACGACGACGACGAAAACGAAGACGAAGATGAGGAGGAAGAAGAGGAAGAAGAGGAAGAAGAGGAGGAGGAGAGTCACACCAGCACTTGGAAGAAGAGGAGGAGGAGAGTCACACCAGCACTTAAGGTCAACGCTTCACCTTCATGCGCATGGCTGTTGTCTGTCTGTCTGCCCGTGTGTGTGTGTGTGTGTGTGTGTGTCTAAGTTTCCCATGAATTCATCCCCCTCCCCTCCCCCCCATCCAGGAAAACAGGAAAAGGTCAGCAGGAGTAGGAAAGGAAACTATAACAATAATAATAATAATAATAATAATAATAAAAAAAAATGGTCATGGAAAAGTGCATAAGAAGGGCGACCTTACTATTATTTTTTTTTATCCTCTTATCTATTTTGCAGTTTTTATTTATTTATTTTTTACTCATTTATTCTTTGTCTAGTTTATATTTAATTTCTTTTTTTTTCTATTGTTTTAGGTATTAATTAAGTGTTTGTATTCATTCCTTTAGTGTTTGTTATTATTTATTTCTGTCCTGCCGCATCTGTTACCACCACCACCACCACCACCTTCACTACCACCACCACCACCACCACACCTGCAAACACACCTGCTGGGACAAACTAGAACACAAACACACACACACACTTACCAACTTCTTCCATTCTTACTTAGGAGTATAGTCAAGTTAGAATGTATGTATGTGTATGTATGTATGTATGTATTCCACCCACTTCCACTTTAACTCACTCAGACCTCCACCTCCACCTACTCAGTCCTGCTCCACCTCCACCACCACCACCATCGCCGCCGCCACCACCCACACATTTGTTTCCCCTTAGACCGGGTACACCAGGGAAATTTATGAGGTTTTCTATGAACCCCTGTTCTGTGTGTGTGTGTGTGTGTGTGTGTGTGTGTGTGTGTGTGTGTGTGTGTGTGTGTGTAGACGGGTTAGCTGTGTGAATCACCTGCACACACACACACACACACACACACACACACACGAACAATCTATAGCACCACAAGTTTTCGTTCTCTTCGGGAAATGAAAGGTCACGTAATAAAAACTTCAATGATGTGGAGAGAGAGAGAGAGAGAGAGAGAGAGAGAGAGAGAGAGAGAGAGAGAGAGAGAGAGAGAGAGAGAGAGAGAGAGAGAGAGAGAGAGAGAGAGAGCATATTGTTTGGGAGAAGGAAAAGCCGTCCTCATCCATCTTCCTCCTCCTCCTCCTCCTCTTCCTCTTTCTCCACATGGGGACAAGGTTGGTAGGCTAATTTGGTCATGCCTCCCCCTCCCTCCCCCCTCAGCCTTCACAAAGGTGACCCCTCGTCCCCTGCTCCCCAAAACACCCCCAAAAGCCATACCAGGTTCACCCCCCCACCCACCAACACCACCACATAAGTAGGTCTGACCCTTTCCCTTACCTCCCCTTCCCCTACCCTCCACCTCCACTACCCCCAACAGTTTACAGTATCAGTCACCACTACTACTACTACTACTACTACTACTCTAGATTACTCATCACTTCACCACACCATAAACCATCTTCCATCATCACCATCACTACTCCCCACTTCCTTACACCACACATCACCATCACTACTACTTTAGAATACTCACCACTTCCATACACCACTATACATCATCATCACTACAGTCACCACCATTACTCTAGACTACTTACCACTTCCCTACACCATACATCACTATAACTCATCACTACAGTCTCAACTAACCCCTTTTTCAAGTCACCATAACTATGCACTTCTTCATCACTATCATCACCACTCACCACTCTTCACCATACCTGTGCAATACTCTTATCATCACTAATACGGTAATATCATTCAACTTTCTGATTAGTAGGGTATACATATGACTGCCTGCCTGCCTGCCTGCCTGTGTGTGTGTGTGTGTGTGTGTGTGTGTGTGTGTGTGTGTGTGTGTGTGTGTGTGTAGGAGTGGGAAATCACATGCTTCACGGGAAAAAAAAAAAAGAAGTTCAATCAGTTTCCATTCAAGCACACGTGATGAGACTGAATTTCCCTGAAGCTTACTAAACAGGATTTCCGAGA